>JANTOQ010780890.1:0-18603 GCA_027564595.1 Bythotiara depressa | reverse complement strand
CAATTTCTTCGGTTTTAAAGCGAAATTCTTGTGAATTCTGACTTCTTCGAAAATTCCAAGATGGACGCCCTTCTTGTTGGAGCTTAATTGTATTGTACAAAAAATTACGTTCACCGAAAAGTGCAAAAAGTTTTCGCAACGACAGACAAAGACAGAAATAACCCCGAGATTAATATCTCCCCTGCTTCGCGTGGAGCTAATAGTAATAGTCTATAACCCCAACCAACCTAAGAGCATCACATTTAAATGTTTGGGTAATAAAATATTTGTTGCTCCATGAGAATACTCCTTTGACTGCTTTTAAAAATTTATTGAAACATAAGCTTAACGTTTTCGATACATGTTGCAATGTTTTCATGTATCATGGTAGCACGTGTTTCATTGTTCACAACAGGACCCAACTTTTATGTTCTTTGAGTTAGAATGTCAACTATAAAGTGATAGAATGGCTACAATCCTGACCGTTAATTATAGCATTTTTGGCATTTTATGCTGATTCGTGTGTTAGTAATTTTCCCTTTGTGTGCCCGTTGCATGAGACTGGGTTTGGTGTTAGTGGGAAACCATGTAGGATGACATGTCTGCCACTGTGATGTATTGAAAAACATTTGAAATTGTCCGTATTTCATGTATCTGTGCATTTTATGATGTCACACAAACGCCACAAATGGACCAATCAGGAGGATAACGAGACCACTCCCCTTGTCCAACAATGCTGCATAGCCATGATCACTTCTCTACAAGTCTTGTCAATGATAAACTGGAAAAGTGTAATTCTTCCTCTAGTTATATCAATGAACACTTGTGGAATTAGATTTTTGAATTTTTGACACTTTGTGCCATTATTATGGCCAAGATTGTAGCTATGAGAAAACTAAAAATACATTTCTAATGCTTATACTCTATATGTCTTAAAAAGATGAAAGGAGAATTAAATTATGTGTTTGAAATGCTTTTTGTATTCTTCCAGGACCTAAGGATAATGTCTATGACGTATGTAGTTGAAAAATTATCCAAGATGATAATACATATGCGAGGGAGTCTATCAAATCTTTCAAGCTCAAGGAAAAATGTATTGCGTTATGTTAACAAGGAAAAATGTATTGCATTTATGTTAAAACACGTGATCCTGTAAAAAATGTCTTTAAATTTATATATACTTTTTAGACAGTATTTTTATGTGTTGAGTTATAAATTATAAACTTTTATAAAAACATGTTATTGTATTCATTTTCTTGTGCATTAATTTTGATGTTTCTGAATCATAAACAAGTCCTCCAATTTATGGCGGAAGATTGCCATGTAAATCTTTTCTTTTTCTACTCTCTCTTGTTCAAATTCTTTGATTTTCTGGCTCTTTTAAAGGTGACTAAAATTAGACAACTGGTGTTCTAATTGGTCTGATTTTATTATACTATTACATTGCCATATTTGATGATTTGTGCCACAATTAGTAAACAAATTAAGTTTTTGTCACCAAAACGTTGAGTTGTTGAACAAAAATTGAAAGTATCAAAATCATAATGAGAAATTATCCCATGTAAACTTTTTTTTTACTTCTACAACTATGTTTTTAGTTATGATACAAGGTGCAATATTTTACTTGTATATGTTATGCTACCACTTGCATGTATCATATTTAACGGTACAATATCAAAGGAGTCAACATGCCAAAGTGTCTATTTTCTATGTTGTATTTATAATTTTATTATAGTTAAAATGTACCAATGTGCGTCATCGATAATGTTTAGGCCATTTATAGGTAATAATTCGTTCATCATCATTTTGTAACCATGAGTGTAAATGCAGGATGCGGTGGATATTTGGATAATTTCTTATAAATCACAAGTAAATTAAGTTAATGTCTTCGCTCCAGTAGTGTGCTTTTGTGGCTTGAAACTGTTATATACCTGCTGTTCCGTCCAACTCTTTACTAACCATGCATTGTGTTCCTTTTGCAATCAAATCAATCATAATCAAGAACGAGACAAGTTTTTGTGTTATCTGGTTAGCTTTCTTCTTAAACTACTTTTGAAATAACATCAGAAAGATTTATGGAAAGTGTTTATGCTAGCAATTGAAATCTGGAAAGCTAGGAAAAGAATCAAAATAAATAAAACAGCAGAAATACACACTGAAAAAGTTATTAGTGGAATAATATTTATTATCTAAACAAAATGCGGGGATACATTAAAATATGGAAACAAAATGCTGCGGATGACAATGAACGAACTATTACCTATAGATGGCCTTTTATGATAATTTATACAATAGTTTATATTTTAATTTTGTATCTTTATTTATTTATTTATTTATTTATTTTATTCCATAAATTTTTGTTTTTTTCCTTTTAGGTAACTTGGGCTGGCAAGGAGTACTCATTAGATATTATAAATAGATGTGAACCTACAGAGGAGGGTCGTAGAAAACAGATATTGGGTCTCGACGGTAGGTCTCCATAACATTGTTTATTATTGTTTTAAATATGGATGCATCAATTTATCTAATTTACTTCAAATCAATAGAATGGAGTATTATTCATATTTATAACGGCCATTCTGGCACTTCAGTTTACAAAATTTAATGGTATACAGAACTATGATAAAAATAAATGTATTTCTAGCAATATCTTTGGAAATAAATAAATAATAATAATAATAATCACCTCGTTCCACATTTACATTTATGGATACTAATTGAAAGAAATTTTAGTTATTGTGTAACCAGTAAATCCAAATCTTGATACTACGTTTACAAGCTCTTAACTGGTACTACGTTTACAAGCTCTTAACTGGGTCACAACAACTTACTAACGTTTTCTTTACTGTGTTCCAAATTTTGAAATTGACGATTCAGAAACGAAACAACCAATCAAATGATTTAATCTATCTCATGGATATAAATATAAAGCTGTTGAGTCCTACTGTAGCTAACATTCTTACAATATAAATATCACCGTGAGGCAGGAAGTGGGTGAGGAATGTTACGTGGTTCTACTGGCTATGATTTTGTGTAAGTAATAATAATATTAACAATTTTTTAGACTCTTAAAAGTAATTACACAAAAATAAGCTTATATTATTTAGTGTCAACAATCATTTTACAGGTTAGCTCTTCAGCTTAATAAAAAGCTGATACCACACAAGGGCCACAAAAACATAAAAAAAGAAAAATATAAAATATTAGTATTTACAGTTAAAAGTCGTATAAATATATTTACAAATCTAAATCAAATGAAAAGTAATTTGTTGTTAAAAACGATGATGTTGGAATTGTTTGTCAGTGCTAAATGTACCTTTTAAACAAATTTTCTTCTTGCACATATCAGAGTTTGTTAAAACATAGCTCCTTTTGCCAAACTTTAATTTTGGCAGAACTAGTGTCGCCTGTATCCTACTTGGACCTTGAAACTCTATGGTAGCAGCTATTGCTTTTTACTGATGTTTATTTTGTATCTCATGTCTTCAATGCTTTTTTCTTTTAGGTTTTACCAAATTTTTTACAGAAAAAGATTGTAATATATTTGATCCTGATCACTTGAAAGTTTGCGAAGATATGAAAAAACCACTGTCACACTATTATATTGCTAGCTCCCATAACACGTAAGTGCTGTATATCTTTGAACAAACGTCTATCCTATTTTAACACCTACTTTGAATAAGTAAAGAATTTTGGATGTATTGGGATTTAACCCTACAGTGCATGGATACACCTCCTGCCTATTGTAAATTTCATAATAGTAACCCTTATAATTTTTGAAAGATCAGGGGGACGTTATCAACTTTTACCAACATATTTTTCCTTTTATTTCCAATTAGTAAAACCCCTGGGAAAAGCAAAACAGCAATTAATATAGATTTGAATAATTTCCAGGGACATCAAGCACTATAGGTTTATTAGGTTCAGAACACATGAATTTGTTAAAAAATGATCGTTTTTTGGTTTGTTACGAATGCCTACAAATCTCAAGTTTGCTATCAAAATATACCGCCTTTCTTTATCTCTATAAAAGCTATGGAAAAACTCAGGACCCTTATTAGTTTATTTGAAAACTGCGTAAATATTTAATAATAATAATAATAATTCCCTGGAGTTATAATGTAGGTCTCAGTTATAGGTACAAAAAGTTGTGTTCAGATCCTGAATCATTTGAAATTTTTTACCACCAAGTTTTAAAATAGCTCTAATTGATTGTTTTTGTTTCTCTTTCCCCAAACAAAATAGTTTCCATTCATGGTTTAGTTTGGTCTCCCGATGAGAAAACAAGTATAACCGTAAGGTTGGTTATAAAAAATGGTCTAATGCTTCCTGTTTATGTTAAGAGTACTGCTTCATATTCTACTACCAGACATTAATGTATTTTTTATATTTCTATAGCTACCTGTTAGATGATCAGATCAAAGGTAGATCTAGTATACAAGGATATATATTAAGCCTCCAAAAAGGATGTCGATGTGTCGAGTGTAAGTATCAGCTTAATTAAATTCTCAAACAAAATAAAATTACAGTTAATTCTAACCTATGTGTGGCACGATTTTTTGTCAATGTAAAAATGTCAGATCAGCATCGTCAGCTTAAAATGCATATGAGAATGGACATAACCATGGGTAACCTAGAAGGATTTCAATGTCAATATGTACTATTTTTGGCAAAATGACATATATATTTGGAGAAAAAACAAACAATAATTTTTGATCCTCTTCTATTTACTGTTATCCTAGGAACATGAAGAAACAATATGGAATAATAATAAACATATATAACTGAATCGTTTATACAACAAACAACACTCATGCGATGTTACGAAAATAAACATAGTCTTGTTTAGTCAATTTCATTTGTACGTAAAAGCTTGATATTTAAATTTCTAGGATGACTACCACTGCCCAAAATAATGTTCTAGACTAGCCCTAATAATAAATTTAAAACAGTAAAAATGTAGTATTTATTTACTATGTAGATTCTATTTCAATAAGAACCAAAAGCAGTGGTGACATTTAAAATGTTTTAAAATGTTAATTATTTGTACTTTGCCATTGTCTGTAATTGTTAATTAATTATTAGGCACTTAATTTTTAATTAATTTTCTAATTCCAATTTCAGGCAATCTATAACAATTATTTTGAATACTTTGTCAGCTCAAAATAACAATTTTCCTGTCCTTATAACTTTTTCACTCAAATAATACAGTAGCAATATTTTTGTAAGAGTCACTAATAATTTTTATTGACTATATTTATGGAAATACTATAAGCATTTGGAGTAAAAATTCCTCATAAGAAACACCAAGTTTTAAATAAATAGTAAATCTTGAATTCTCCACTATCTCTAATGAGTTGTTAATGTCTCTCTTCCCATAAACAAATAGTTTCCATTCATGATTAGTTTGGTCTCCCAAAAAGAAAACAAGTGTTACCTTTGTATAGTTTCTTTAATGTTGGTTATAAATGGTTAAATGTTTCCTATTTATGATATGCATAGTCTCTTTAATGTTGGTTATAAATGGTTAAATGTTTCCTATTTATGATATGCATAGTCTCTTTAATGTTGGTTATAAACGGTTAAATGTTTCCTACTTATGATAAAAGTATTACTGCCCCAAATAATTTTCTAGGTTAGCCCTAATAATTAATTTTCTAATTCCAATTTAAAGCAATCAGTAAGACTTACTTTGAGTACAATTGTCAGCTCAAACAGTTTAGTTTTTGTGAACATTCCTGTGCTGTAACATTTTCACTGCTGTAAATAAATTTATTGAATTATGGAGATACTGTGAAACTTTTTACCATAAATTTATTTACAACTATTCAAAGAATGAATCCTTTTTCTCTAATCCTCCAAAGTATTTCAAATATTTTGATAGTACATAGTTTGTCTCCATAGATAAATAAGTTAATATGGACTGTTTATAATTAGATATTTTTTTATTTATGTTTATATTTGTTCTAATCTTTTGAATGTCAGGTTTGTTTTGTTTTCTTATTAAACTTACGACAATCTTCATTTGCATGCTTTTTTAACTTTTTTAAATTTCAGTGGATTGTTGGGATGGTCCGAATAATGAACCAATCATTTACCATGGTCACACTCTTACAACTAAAATCTTGTTTGTTGATGCTCTGAATGCTATTAAAGATTATGCTTTTATAACATCTGTGTAAGTTACATTTCAAATTTGCGCCATGTTTTTTTTTTGTATTAGGCCATAATAAATTGATCTTCTGTTTTGTGTGCCCAGGTCAAGACTCAAATGCAATATACATTTTTTTAATGCAAAAACTCAAAGGTGGTGCAGTTTTTTATCAGTAAAATAATCAAATGCAGCAAGTTTTTCCCCTTTTTTCTCTTATCTGTCTCTCCTATAGTCTTAAATTTGTAATTAACTAACTAACCTAATTAACTTAACTGAAAATAGAACAGAAATCAAAGACAAAGCTGTTAATCATTCTTTTGTGAATACTTTCTTCATTAACTTCACTGTTTTCAATCACGTTTTTCGACATCACATGGTCAGTGGTAGCACATTAAATAGAAAGTCACTAAAATCCATAACCTGAAACCACAAAAACAGAAGATCAATTTATTATGTCCGTACTTTTATTTTGAAAACAAAATGACTAATCTTGTTTATGGGCATATTTTTTTGTTTGTCCGAAAATGACATTTTTGTAATTTTTGTATTTATACGAGCAAATGTTTGCAAACCTTAATATTTGTTTATTATCTTAATAGTGTTTATTTATTTATTATTTATTATTTGAGAGATAAAACAGTTGACGACAACAAATGTCATTTCTTTCTTCAATTGATGGCAGTTGTGCCTATTACATAGAAGGAACACCTTGAATGCAAAATGTAATTTGAGAACATTATCCTTGGTTAACATTCAGTTTAAGTGTTTTTGGTATGATAGAAAGAACAAGGTTTTTCTTATGACTAGAGATCCACACCGATCCACACCTGTGGACATCCAAGTCCTAGTGTTAGTCATGTTCCAAATATTTTCCAACTTATAATATAGGAGGAGGAGGGTACCTCATTTAACCCATGCTAGAATGGAGAATGGACAACACAAACAATGGAAATTATTTTTCTTTATTTTTTATTCTTTTCATTTGTTTTCTTTTAGTTATCCACTTATACTATCGTTGGAAAATCATTGTTCTTTAAAACAACAAGAAATCATGGCAGAATACCTTAAACAAGTTTTTGGAGGTAAACAAAATATTTAACTTGCTGAAGTTTCCATATACTTGCAAGCTTTTACCTTTTAATTCTGGGTTGTACCATTTAAATCTCACAAGGGTTTTGATGGTTTGTAAAGAATTTTAACAATTTATTGGATAGTGATAAGTTTTTATTTAGGAAACAAAATTAATACCATTATCATGTCTCCTTTATAGATAGTTTATATAAAGCTGCTGTTAATGAAGGTTTATCTTATCTTCCATCTCCAGAATCATTAAAAGAAAAAGTCATAGTAAAAGTAAGAAAATATGGAAAACCTTTTGTATCATTGTTACGAAATTATTTTTGTTAATTTCTCTGCGGATACACTACACTATGTAAATGTTTGTACATATTATATGATAAAATAATCAATAAAAAAAGCACTGGGACAAGGTTCGCATAAATAATTTTACTTTTTACACAGTTGAACTCTTTAATGACCTCCTGGTTATTGTAAGGAACGTATTAAAAACCTTTACAATTTCATGAAAACCAAGGGGGTCTTATCACCTTTTACCAACTTATTTAATTATAGATATTTGATTATTGTTAATTGAAAATATTTCCTGTAATTAACACCCTGGTGCTAATTTAAAAATATGTTTTAATTAATGATTAATTCATGCGAATTCATTAAAAATAATTAATTATTTACATTTTTGTCAATAATATCAACTGAATCACTGCCATGATAAATGTAAATGAAAGTAAAAATAGAACACCTTTTACAGAATTTTAAATTATTTTATTGTGGACGTATTTAAAAATGTAAAATATTAATTTTAGACTTCACTTCTACCTGAAACATAGCATTTATAAAAGCTGAGTAATCCCGATCAGAATCATGATCAGAATTACTTGTTTATATAAATCAGCACTTACAACAGTGTTAATTTTCTTAAGGCCACTCCCAGTTTGTGTTAATTATTTCGAAAAAACACAATTTTTTATAGTCTTAACAAGTACATACCAACACCTATGCAGGTCAAATACATTAATATGAAGGCAGTTATTTATCATTAACCTGCAGAATCAGGTCCTTAAGTGTTTCATGTAAAAGACAATCTATCCATCAAATGCAAAAAATGCAGATATATCTGTCAAACAGGGTTAGTTAGTCAAGGTTCTTCTTAACTGTTTACATTTACAACTACATACTTTTCACCATAAAATGATTTACAAAGATATTGTATTTGCTACATGCACAATTTTACATGTTGTTAAATTTTTAGAGCTTAAGATTACCTCCTGTCTGTTATAAAGTTCATACTCAAAACCATTATAATTTTATGAAGAATCAGGGGGTCTAATCAAAATAAATATGACTGCATAAAAAATGATTTTCTTGTTCCAACTGAAGATTTGTTTCACCAACTGAAGATTTGTTTCAGGAGTATAATATTAATTAGAGGAATTTAGATTAATTAGTATAAAAAAGAAGAACTAACAATTTTTGGTAAACAATAAGAAGTGTTCCAAAAGTATTGATTTTGAGTTTAAGGGAACAAATATATTTTCTCGACATCATTACACCAATTGGTAAGCTTCAGTTACATATCATTATTACTGAAACATGCCCTGTGATTTGGTCACATATTTTTTAACATTTTAAGACCATTTATTTGATAAAAGCAAAAAAATACTTACCAGGACACACATTTTCTTTGTAAAAATTTGAATTAAATGACATACAAAAAATATTACAAATTTATCCAGTGTTATCTTATAGAGACATGCATGTATACACAATTAGGTGTTATAAGTCACAAATAACACTAAAAATACTTTAAGAGTATCAGAAACTAAACAAGAGTCCTTAACAATAACAATACAGAAACATAAATATCCAGCCAGAAAATGAAGTACAATGCAGTATATACCAGAAGTCACAAATGACACTAAGGGAAATCATATTTGATGGTTAACCAATAAACGTAATGTTAATATTTTAAACGCTCCTTTTGTTGTTGGTTGTGCAAAATGTATTGAGAGGAGAATTAACACAAATTACAGTTCAATTTAGCCATAATGAAAATGCATTGCTTATTATAATTATTCTGTTTAGAATAAAAAGCTACCTCGAACTAGTTCTGGTTCAACATCTGAAGTAGGAGATGTCAGCGAGGAGGAGGAAGAGGATGAAGCTACGATGGTGAATAATATACAAAATGAAAATAAAAACAAGGAAGGACATGACAATATTGCATTTCAAAAACAAATTATACCAACAACAAAAATGACAAGAAGTATGTCCAGTGATGTAAGTGAATTATTATTTATAGTATGCAGGTCATTATGTATTCAAGCATGAAGTGACATAGCTGAAATTTTCCTTAAAATGGGCACTTTTGACATCTAAAATTTTTAAAAGGGCACAATTTTCTTATAAATCCCCTAATTGAGAGCATAATTTTCAGTTTTAATAACACCTTCAAAAAGGGCAAAAAGATTATCATAACAAAACTGCTACATATTATGTTTTAACCAACTTTGTCCTACTGCATTCTCATTACCTGTACTATTACGATTTACCTTTACTTTTTTGTCAAGCTTTTTGTTTTCATATTTGTAAACAAATTATACAATATACATTAATATAGATATTTATTACTGGATTGGTATATACATTAATATAGATATTTATTACTGGATTGGTATCTTTGCAATTACTTATATTTATTATCACAAAATCTTAATTTCCTTTATAATAAAAGCCCCACATGTTATGTTTTTAGACTTTACTATTTTATTGTGTTTACTCACAAGAGCACTTAAAACTTTTTTGTGTGAACTATTTGTTGAAAAAAACATTCAGAATTCTGAATATATGGCAGTATGTGAATTTTATTTTATGAAATTCTTATAATAAAACTTTGAGGGAAATGGTTACAGAAAACAAAAAGGAAAACATGCCCTTTTTTTTCTAATAAGCGTTTTTACTCATTAACTTACGATAGACCCTTTGTCATTAATTAATCAACAAATTTATACAAAAGGGATTATAATCCATCCGCCGTCCTCCACATCAAAAACGATAAAATAATCAATAAAAAAGCGCTGGGAAGAGGTTCACATAAATCATTTTACTTACTACGCGATTTAACTCTTTTAATGACCTCTTGGTTATTGTAAAAGACATATTTGAAACCTTTACAATTTTATGAAAACCAAGGGGGCCTTATCACCTTTTACCAACTTTATTTTTCCTTCTATTTCCAAAGATTATCCCCCTGGAAAACACAAAACAGCAAAGAAATGAGAAATGATCATTTCCGGAGACACTGTCACTAAAGAAATCGATCGATCCACATTGCTTATTTCCCTTTCAGATAATAATACGATAAATGGCCTGCGAACGAGGATATTTCACCTCTTTAACACTTTAGTGCGTGGATATATACCCTGTGGCATTGTGATTCCTTTTGTAATTCATGGATGTAATTTATTATAAATTGCCCATTGTAAAACTTTATAATTTTATGAAGAGCCTTGTAGTTTTTGTAGTTTTGTAGTTTTTTGGCAATTTTATTTCCCCTTTTATATTCAATAATAATTTTGCGGGGAAAAACAAAATAGCAAAGAAATGACTAATGATTTAATTTGTTGCCATGTACAGTAAGCATCAAATAGGTCAGATTTGTTATTTCATTTTAACCTGTATTGCATTTTGGAAAATTTACTAATACAGATTGGAAAAGTAATATTTTATGTATTTGGTGAATACCAGGCTAAAACAAGCTGTTGTTTCTTTCCACCCTACCACTCATGAAATAGATAACCACAAGTACCCAGGCAAATCAACATTTTCTTGTAAACACATGTGATACTGTGTGAAGCACATGATCTTCATTATTTTTAATAATTTTTGTATTTGACTTTAACATCCTAAAGAAACTTATTTTTCTTGTTAGTATCCAATTTTAAAGAGCATTTTCTATGCTTGGGCACACAGAAGAAAGATATCATTGATTAAAATTATGATGCCAACTATCACCTCAGAAGAGGCAGTATCCAACTTCAATTTTCTATTATAGCAAAACATTATTATAACGTTTGGAAGTAAAGTAAATACACCTTTTTCTGAATGTTCTGTGTTTGTGTAAACTTGCACGAAGATTTCGAGCAAATTTTAAAATAAGGCAGAGAAATATTATGTGATATTTGTTTACATTTTTGTTTAGTTTGTGATATTATTATTAAGGAATATTTGAATATTGTCATTATACTATAGTCATTTCATTGATACGTAATAACTATATAACTATAGCAACTAATTTTCTTAGTATCAAATGAGAGGAGTAAGATAAGTTTCACTTACACAAAAGTTTTCTTTTCACATAAGTTTTCTTTATACAATACCTTTCTTTATCTAATGAAGGAACCTAGTGTACGTAGACACTGAAATAAAGGTAATTGTCAAAATGCAGAACAATAGACAATTTACCAATCACTCATGAGTGGCTGCTATCTGTAGAACAATAAACTGTGCAGGTGGAATGATAGTATCGTAACTGAAATCTATGACTAAAGAATAAAAAGTTAAAAAGTATAACTCTTATGTGTTAATAAATTTAATTATTTTATCCTCAAAAATTGATTAAAGATATCCAAAAAATATTATTATTTAGCAACCAACAATATTAAATATGGCATGTAATAAGTGTAGTGCTCTTTCTGTTTGTTTTATATATATATATATATTTATTTATTTATTTATTTATTTATTTATTTATTTATTTATTTATTTATTTATTTATTAATTTATTATAGGCAAACATGTCAAGTGGGAGGATGATGAAGCTTGCATCAGACCTTTCAGACTTAGTAACCTTATGCAAATCTGTCCGCTTTCATAATTTCCAACAGTCTTTCGAAAGACGTGAGTTTATTATTATTTCTTATACTTCCAGGTATCCACTGATTTTACCATGACCATAAAAATTCTGTTTATAAAATGTTTTTTTCTCTGAACTAAATTTGAAATAGTTAAAACAACTTCCTTTTTAAACCTGTTTTACTTGGTTCATTTTTTAACTTATTTGTCTTATCTGGAGAAGGGCATATTTGTCATTTTTCCCATTTTTGCCAACATATAATAGGAAATCCTTCACCAGGTAGTATTCCAGGCCAAATTATTTTGGATACTGCTCCAATAAAAAAGTTCCCTTTTTCTTAATCTTTTACATTACTAGTGGAAACTGCCCGAAGATTTTATATAATCCTCTGATAGATTTGAAAGTGCAGTGTATCTTGTCTATATTCATTTCAAAATTTTAAATATTTGCTGAAGTCAACAAAAATGCTGATATATTTTGCAAATGAAAAAAAAAGTACATATACAAGGCTGTACATATTGATTTCCCACCTTTTTAAAATAAATTTGGTGAAGAGTTGTAAAATTACAAGTCAACAGAACTTGGTATGCTGTAGAGATAAGAAAAGATTTAATGTGTCCTAGGGAAAATTTGGGGTTCAATTCATGAAATATCTGTCAGTACTTGCTTTTGCTTTTATAAAATGTAAAGCGACTTTTATTGAATTGCATCTTTTAAAATTGTCTGCATTGTGTTGTACAACTGATTTTTCAATGTGCATAAGTATTAAAGGATTGCTTTTAAAGGTCAGAGATGCATGCTGAAAAAATCTAACCTTAAAAACTATATTATCACATGAATGGAAGGAGCTTTTTTCAAAGATTTATTGTCACAATTTTAGATTTCTTTCATTTTAAGTAGCTTCCACTGAGACCAAACCACTCCTTTACATCAGCACTATCAAAGATGACTGCTTCAACGCATTTGATATTTCACAGATTTTACTGGCAAACATGCAGCTTATCATCACCCTTTAATGCATGTGAACCCAGAAAGGAATCATTGATAATTTCTATGCTTTTTTGCAAATTATTGGAAATATAAGGTAAAATAAATTTGGTAAAAGCTGGTAAGACCCCTGGTTTCTCATAAATTTATAAAGGTTTCCAATGGGAAGTTTAATATAACCAGGGGGTATGCTTATGCTTAAAGGGTTAAGTTATTTAATGTGTGACGTCGGCAGCACGCATTACTTAATTTCTCAAATTATTTCTCCACTATCCTTTGTTTCTTTAATCATGTTGCACTAAAAAGTTTCTTTTGTTTTTCTCCATTTAGAAAAATATTGGGAAATTTGTTCAATGGGCGAAACAACTGGACGTCGTTTGTGTCAGACTTGTGCAGATGAGTTTGTTAGTTATAATAAAAAATTTCTCAGTCGTATTTACCCTTCTGCGAAACGAATGGACTCAAGCAATTATAATCCAGTGGAATTTTGGAATAGTGGTTGTCAATTAGGTAATTTATATTTATACTATAATTTCCATAATGATTGTATAATTAAACTGTCTGTACTTCATAATGGTGAAATAATTACAATTACTTTCCTTTATGCATTTGCCAATTACAAACAGTTTTGTTGACAGATGATTCATGTTGGGATATGAATGTCATTGGGTGTCCTGCTACAGAATCAACACTAACATAAATGAGGGAATAACAAAAATTTACCCTAAAATGTATAAACCGCTAGGTATATTTTCTTAAAAATTAGGCTGAAAAATTTTGATATGAATAGGGAGTAGCATTGTGGACAGATGTGTGAGCTGAATTTGATAATTATATTGAATCTATATTTCATTATTTTTCTAAATTTTTAGTTGCTCTGAACTACCAATATTCAGGCTTGGCTATCGACTTAAATAGGGGACGTTTCTTAAAAAATGGACAATGTGGATATACTTTAAAACCAACTGTTATGAGGGAAGGTAAGTGTGAATATACCTTTAAGGGAATGTATTTGTTTCACAAGCTGAAAAATGTTTCATTTTGGAAGTAAAAATGTAGAAATGTATCAGTTATTTTTAACCTGTAATAAAATAATAAAAAATAAACACAGTGGGTTTAGGTCAAATTCTTGAATAATACTTCTTTATTTTTGCATTTTAGAAGTGGCATATTTCAGTCCAACAATGAAAAGTGAGATTCCAGGTGTTTCACCACTAACTTTACAAATAAAGGTGGGGTGTCTATCAAGGCTTTATATATAAATTTGCTTCATATTTTTATAAGCTTATTTATTTTTTAAGCCAATTATTATTTAGCTTTCTGTCACATGCATGACAGTTCATTTACGGTTGTATAATCCATTTCCTTTCATTAACAGCCAATAATGTTTTGGTTAAACCTCACACATCTTATAGACAGTTTTCCTGTTTATATTGCATGATTTCAGTGAAAAGGTTATTGGAAAGACTATGAAAACTGGTTGTTTATAGAAAGGTTTTCTTATTGTTTTGTATGGAAATTTCAGTGGTCTTTATAGAAAGCTTTTCTTTAAAATAATTGAATTGGAGGACTCTGTGAAAAGTGGATATCATTTGCCAACAGAAGTGCATTAGTGACTTCTACAATGAATCTTTGTTCTGACCCCCCCCCCCCCTAATTAAGAGTATAACATTAATTTTTTAACACCTACAAAATGGGCATATGAATATCACACCTGGTGCTAGAATATGCACTAACAAAAACAGCAGTCTATATGTTGATAAACATGTTTCAATATATTCAATATACGTCCTCATCAGTCAATACAATAACAGTTTATAATGTGATGTTACTATATGCACACTTACTGTACTTTATAGTACTTCATAGTAACATCTGAACATTATAAGCTGTAATTGTATTGGCAGAGGTTGATGTATATTGATTGCATTGACACATGTTTAGCAACATGCAGGCTGTTGTTTTTATTAAAGTACATCAATATACTTCTATTATTCAGATAATCAGTGGATTTCAGTTACCTAAGCCGCGAGGTTCCACATCAAAAGGCGATGCTTTAGATCCTTACGTGATGGTAGAATTATACGGACTTGCTACAGACTGCCATTACGAAAGAACTAGAACAATACCACACAATGGTTATAATCCAATATTTGACGAGACTTTTGAATTTCGTGTTATTTTACCTGAGTTAGCATTATTACGTTTTGTTGTACTGGACGATGACCATATTGGTGACTGCTTTATTGGACAATATACTATACCAGTAGATTGCCTTAGACAAGGTGAGAATTTTGTGTATCTCTTTATGTATCTATTAGAGTACATTTCATTTGTGCCGCCAAACCATGTAAACAATATAAACATGTTCTTTTTTAAACAAATTAATTGTTACAAGTTGATGGATTGTCTTTCTTAATTTACAACTTATGTACCTTCGTGCTTTTTAATTTTCATAAGAATAAAATTTTGGACTTTGAATTGCATGTTGTTTGGCAATTTTCAAACCATGTAAAATAATTTGTCATTGTTGGTATACAATTTTCTTCTTTACATGGTAATGAACATGCCATCATTACAATGGAATAATGATCGACAAATATTCATTCTCGTATACATATATGGCCAAATTTGACTTGCTTGTTTTGGTTATTGATGAAAAATATTTGCAACTGATTTATTTGGATGATGGTGTTTTGAAAGATTCACACTGGGTTCAAACAATCAAAACAAAACAATCAAAGCAGGAATGAACATTAAATCATTTCCTATTATTTAGATGGTCAGTAATGACCTAAAATCATAGGCAGGCTCAGGAAGAACTGAAAAAGGGCAATTTTGTGGTCATGTTATTATATAAAAGCACCATCTTATTGCATTCTGTATTTTATGCATTGAAAACGATAAACATAATAACATACCACCACATGTAGGAATTTTAAATAAACTCGATACAATAGTACAATAAATACTAAATATGGGGAAATGTACATTTCTGTCTTGTTACAGATTCATGATCAGATACTTCCAACGTGTTGAATGTGTATTTTCAGGGTATCGAACTGTATACTTATTATCAAGCACTGGTGAAAATATGACACCTGCATCGTTATTTGTTCATGTCGCATTACTTAGGCAGTCTGAAATGGTAAGTACAATTATTAATTATATTTTCTGAAACTTGATAATTAAAACCAATTCCTACTTTATGAGTCAATGTGTAGCAGTCATGCTTTATCAGTATTAGGTCCTATTTACATGTGTCCTAATTTGAACTACTGAACATGTACAAACCATCGACTTTCCATCGACCCTTTAATACATCATACCCCGGAAAGGAATCAAATCAGTGGTCATTTCTTTGCTATTATGCTTTTTCCTGGCAGTTAATTATTGGAAATAATATAATGTAAAATAAATTTGGTAGAAGCTGACAAGATCTCCCGGTTCCTCATAAAATTATAAATGTTTCCAATGGGAAGTTTAATATAACCAGGAGGTATGCTTATGTATTGAACGTTTAAATAAGTGATCATGTGCAGGATATCATGTAACCAGGCCTTAAAAAAGTTATTAACAAAAATGACGTCTGTAAGCTGTTCTGATTTTGTTTACTCTTCATTTTTAGACCTTAAAGAATAAAGGCTTCTCTATAACGAAAACATTGAAGAAAAATAACGTATGTAGATTTTTTTTACCTGAGCCACAAAACCTGTGACTAAACTTAAAGTTAAAGAACTTGATTTAACCAAATTGAAAAGTTGTTCTAGGGACAACACAACCAAACGTATTCTGAAATCAGAATAATACTAATACGAAAAGTAAATCTTACTTTTATTATTTAAAAAAATTACTTATTTTTATTTTTTTTAATTATAGTTAGCTTTACGATCGTTATTTGATTATTTAAGAGCTAAGGGCCTACTTCAAATAGTATGGATCACAGATTTTCTTTGTTTTCACACATTTGGTAGATTTTATTAAGTTGTGCTTTTCCCCAGAATATTAATGTTAAATTCTCCAAAATGGTGGATATTCTGGTCTGCAAAAAATTATAAAATTATAAATTATCTGCCAATCTTTAGCTATTTTCGTATCAATTTGGGGGTAAAATTTGTAATTTTCTTTATAAATCAAGAACACCTGGTATTTTTCACTTGAATCTTGGTGCAAATGTTTAGGACCATAAAGTAAAATATGTTACAAGTGTTGATGCTTATATAATGTGGAGCATATATTTTACAGACCAGAAATAAGTAAAATGTAGTGTTGAATGCATCTTCTTAGGCGCTGAGTAACTACAGTAATGTTTGAGCAGATCATATTTATTAAAAGTCATTAACTAAATACTGAAATACTACAGAACATGCAAATAGAACAAATACTACTACATATTAATAGTCTTGAAGAATAATAAGAATGTAAGAGGGTACTAGAGGTGCTTATCATTCTGTAGTGTGGTAATTTGTATCAATATCTCTGACAAACTGATAATATTTACTCTTAAAATATAAAATGCCAATATAAGAGAATATACTTTTTATAGGAAAATAATGAAGCACTAAATTAACGAAATGCTAATTAATGCAGATGGTCAATGTTTAAAAAAAAAAGTAATTATAAATTAACACAAATAAGTCAACTATTTATCTCTTTATTTATTTATTTATTTATTTATTTATTTATTTATTTATTTATCTGTTTGTAATTAAATGAATGCAGAATGGTATGTATATTGAAAAATGCAAAAATACGAAATGATGATGGTAGAAACGAAGAAGAAGACAAAGAAGATGAAGAATAATTTTTTTAGTAATATAGATATATTTTGTATACTAAAATTTATATATATATATATAATTATATATATAATTAAATTAACGCGAATTTTAAAAATTCACGTTAATAAAATGCTTCCTTAACTTCCTATAATAAGGCACCATACAGCATTTGCATATTGTAAACTTTTAAATTATATGAGATGTTTTTAATTAACGATAAACAAAATGTGCATGTATGAAATTAATGATACACTAAATTAAGGTATATTAAATTTTAAAATTTGCGTTAATAAAGCATTTTTGTTAAATTCCTATAATAATGTACCATACAACACTTGCACATTGTAACATATCCTAATGTTAACCGACTTCTTTTCATTAATTTACATTCTTTTCATTCTATACATCTTTGTGTACTGGCGTTCAACATCCAGCAGACCTATAAACATGGAATATCTAAATCTGTAAGCAAAAGTATATATATTATTATCAGCATTATACCACAGAAATGATGCCACATAAAGCAAAGAGTGGAGAAACATACATGCTTTAAAACTGCATTTGATCTGGATGAAGAATATGGCACTGATTCTTGGGATCATTTATTTTTAATTATTAAGGATACTGTGTACATTCATCACACATTTCAGTATTTTAGAAATATCTCGCTTTCTTCAAATAATTTATATATAGATGTATATATTTTCTGAATGCTGAATAATTCCTCTATCTAACTATGTAGTTCTTGTTAATTTACCCCATTGTGGAAA
>JANTOQ010778668.1:0-18609 GCA_027564595.1 Bythotiara depressa | reverse complement strand
CAACTTGGGTTAAAATAACTTATATTTAAAACAAGATGGCTACTGTGCATGTTGGTAGCTGCACGTTGGTTTGCGCAAGGAACTTTAAAAGCAAATCGGAGCTTTTAAAGTTCCTTGGTTTGCAGAAGGACTTTTGCAGAAATACAGGTTTTTAGCATAATAAAGTTATTACTTTTGTGCTGTTAAAGGAGTAGTCCACTTATACACGGGATACGTCTTAAAATCAACTTTTGTGCTCTATATTTTAGGGGTCGACTTATACACGGGATCGACTTATAGACGGGCATATACGGTACTACCACGAAAATACTTATTTTCTTGAATTTCTAAGAGTTTTAATTTCCTAACCATTTAAGATCTCATAGATATTATTCTTTCTTCTTAAAATCCACATATGTAACAACCAATTTCACATTTTCAACAAAATTCACTTCCAGTGCATGGAGATAAGTTGATTTGAACAACAGCATAATTTTTGATTTTGGGAGCCTGGTACCTAGTTTGGGGTGTTAAAATTCAGCTATTATGTAAAAATAGTCATCAAATTTACATTGGGCAAACAGAATGGCAGGTTCTCTGCAGGAAAATCAAAAGTTATGGTTGATGGTAAGTAAGTAAATATTATTTGCTGTAACAAAAAAAAAACAGTACACTATAAGTTACTAAATAAATTTACAAAAATTTTAAACCAGAAATTAAATATAAAAATTATATAAATACATATAAATACATCACCAAAATCAGCCGGGATGACACAATTTACAGTAAACTGTATTTCAAAAATGGTTCCACATCATTGTTTAAATAAGTGAACTCTGATAGAATCTGTTATTGAATGGTTTTGCTTTTCAATTCCCTATGGTTCAGAACCAAAAATGATGAACTGACAAACTTGTCTATGCATTGTTAATTCTGTTATTACATCCATGTTATTGAATGGTTGCTTCTCAATTCTGTACTACCGGAGGAGAGTGTTGAGAAGTTTTGAGAATAAAGATGTCTATTCTTTTATACTAATCTGAGAAGATATTTTTATTTTACCCTGGAAGGTAAATAAACAAATAAACCTGGAGTATTGTTTACCATTTGAAAACTTCAACATTTTAAGTATTTACAGCATGAACATATTCCACGTGTGTGCAGAATTTTTTCCAGTCCAGGTAAAATGTTTACTGAATGAAAATGGGCCTTTTGTTAAAAATCTATAAAAAGAAAAGATGAAGTTTAAAAAATTTTTATTGTTTTTATTATTATTATTATTATATCCACTTATTCTTTTATTTTTCAGGTATCATATGCATTATCACTCACATACTACTGTTCACCAGTTGTTGCATATTATGTTTATCAAAAAGGTTGGTTAATTATTGTTTATATTGGCATTTTAATTTTTTTTGTTAAGTTAGTTCTGATATACTAGATATACACCGTAATTGGAATAGATGTAGGTCTTTTTTTTATCCTAATACATGTATAAACTACGGCTATGTATATGGGTATAAAGGTTTTAAACTACCACTCAAAATATCCAAGCTGACTCAATTTTTTATATAGTAGTTAATTGTTGGCTTTTTTGTCTTGCTTTTTAATATGGGCATATTTTGTCTTACTTTTTAATTTGGGAATTTGCTCAGAAATGGAGAAAATCACAAGGATACTCAGGCACAAAAATTTGGTGCCTTGCCTACCTACATTGTCAAATGTTTAGTTTTTAATAAAATGTGTTAAAAGGTTTTTGGAAAATGTGTTTTTATAAACAACTTAAAACTTAATGTAATTATTTTCGTGAGTGTTTACTAATCTTTACTCCAAAGGAATGTTGTCTAAACTTCTTTTCTTTGTGTTAATAAATCCAATACAAAGGAGAATATAGAGCCATGTTTTTAATTTAAGGAGGAAAAAAATTAATTTGTTCAGTTATTACTTTTTAAGTGATTGCTTATTGATTTAAGCGAATGCTTAGTTGTAATAAACAATGCTGAAGATAAATTTATTGAAAATTAAATTCATGGTGCTTTTAGTGCACTAGATACGAAGGAAAATGAAACATAATATTGTTTCAAATTTCTTGACTAAAGGGACATTGTTTAATCATTAAAAAGAAAAAATATGCATGTGTGACTCTTGAACTGTGACTCTTGAACTGTCTCATACTTCTACAGACCTGGTGTATGTTTATTCTAAAAGAAATATATTTTATATGCCCTCGTATGACATTGTTCATTCATATAAATGAATATGAAACTTCAAAAGAAAACCACTTTATATGTTTACCCCATGATACAGTAGTTAAGAAATTAAATAATTACCAGTTTAATGATGTTTATACATGTATGTACTATAGTTTTAAGCATTTAATTATATTACTTACTTACTAACAAAAGTCTAACTTGTTGCTATATTATATTTAATGTTTGCAGCGTGTTTCATATTGCTATATAGGGAATAAAATTATACTTTCAATGCATAATTATTTTGGAAATAATTTATAATGCCCACCTTTAATGTTGGCCTTATTGGTTTCTGTATTATGTAACTTCTGCGATTGGATGAATATATTTCAATTTATCCAAGCGTTTCTATTGTATGGTACTTGTTTTTTCCCCAGGATTTAAGTAAAATGAAGTTATTTTAAATAAAAAGCAAATAATTACTCCTCTATTTAAAAAAACGAGGAGTTGATTATGCAATCAAGGTACGAATTTCCAGGATTTAAGTAAAATGAAGCTTTTAAAATAATAAATCAAATATAGAAGAAAATCGAATTTCCAGTGCAGGAAATTATATTCTTTTTTTGAAGTGATCATTGGGAATTTCCCGTTTTCACAATTCACAATTAACATATTTTTTATTCTTATCAAAATAAAGTTACGTTTGCTGCTTTTAAACAAATAATTTATTCTACGCAGAAGTGATTATAAAATGAATAGTTTTAACACAGACGTATGGTGTGTTAATTAGTTATGCTTCTTTGAAAAGCAATGTTTAACACAATCAAAATATTGGCAAGTTAAAAATAAAAACACGTTTATCACATGTTTCCCACAAGCAATGACTACTCATCCAATACAACCTCTTCATTAATCTTAACTTTAAAGTAAGGTTGAACGACATGGTGGAGCAAATCTACCTTGACGCAGCATTTGGGGTTTGCTGCAAAAAGTCTAGGCCAGACTTGCGACGTCACCCAGCAGGAAAAACATTTAGCCGTATAGGCAAATGTTAGAAATTATACCCAAGTATTAAATGTGTGAATGATTATTGATTGTTTATGTGGAATTATATTAAAAAATTGCACAAATGTTACATCATTTACCAAATCAAATTTTTGTGCCTGGATACTAGATCGTCAATATTCCAAACGGACTTGCTTATTAGTTTGGCGATTTGTTTTGTCTTACTATTTAATTTATGGTATATAATAATATATTGTTTTGTGTTTCCAATGTGATATTTTTCTAGGAGATTTCAATTATCTCCATTATAAAATTCATCTCACATAACTTCTGTATAAACTATTTGTTTATTATTTTAGGAATATTTCATTCTAATGATCAACTGACATATTACATTAAAGTATGCACAGCTATATGTATTGGATTGGCCAGTGCTTACCTCACCAGAGGTATATTTATATTATTATTGGTGTTGGGGTTGTTGTTGCTATTTTTCTATGCTTGTAGGATGTGCCTAAATTACCTTTACTTCTTCTCGGGATGCATTCTGGCATTACACAGTTAGGGGAATTTTTAACGAGCCTCATTAATACTTAAAGTGTACTTTTATCATGAGATTCCTGTATTGTAATTAAAGCTCTCATTTATAGTGCTATGTAAGTTTCTAATTGGCTGTTTGAGTCAAAAAGAAACTTTCACACACAAAGACAAGATATATATATGTATACATCGCGAGTAACTATACATGAGTACGCAAGTACGAGGTGTACAGTATGTTGCGAGTACGAGTAGAACAATTGTGGGTATGGTGTGAGTACGAGTATGTCTAACTGTGAGTACAATGACGAAAAGTGTGAGTAACAGTACACGAGTATGTAAATTAACTTTTATATAATTATAACTGTGAGTACTGCAAATGCGAGTACGAGTATCTCAAGTATGAGTGCAAGTATTCATTCATTCCATAATAAAAAACACGAATTCAATGAATTAAATTAAACAGGTTGTCTAGATGCCGAGCACTTCCTATATGAACCAGAAGTAAATGATAATGGAAAAGCCGTGTATCTTTGTCAATGTCTTTCTTTTTAGAATTGATCCATTGATTGAAACATAATTTTAAAACATGATGTATGGTAAATCGGCTATATTTCCAAAGTTTTCTCGTTCCATTTTTAAGCCTCTAAAACGTAGATTTAATGATGATCTACGACCTCCAGTTCCATTTTTAAGCCTCTAAAACGTAGATTTAATGATGATTTTACGACCGTTGGTTCGATTTATAAGCTTCTAAAACAAAGATTAAACAAGGATCTACGACCTCTAGTTCCATTTTTAAGCCTCTAAAACGTAGATTTAACGACGATCTACAACCTCTAGTTCCATTTTTAAGCCTCTAAAACATAGATTTAATGATGATCTATGACCGCTGGTTCAATTTCTAAACTTCTAAAACGTAGATTAAATGACAATCTATGACCGCTAGTTCCATTTTAAAGCCTTTAACATGTAGAGTAAACAATGATCTACAACTGCTTGTTCCATTTTTAAGCCTCTAAAATGTAGATTTAATGATGATCTACTACCACTGGTTCGATTTCCAAGCCTTGAAAATGTAAATTTAATGATGATACCCCTGGAATGTTTAAAGATTAAAGAAAAAAATTATGGAGCCTTTATGTCTGCACGACCTGCCAGGATGAAAAAAATCTTTACAAAAGGCCCTGATATATTTAGGAGTCAATTATAAAGGCAAATCCAATGAAATAGAAATTATCGGGTTAGAATGGCATTTGTTTTAGGTTTAGAAGATTACAAATCGATCTAGTGGCCTTAGATCAGCTTTTAGCTTTTCTAGGGGATTAAAAATGGAACGAGTGGCCATATATCATCCTCCATTCTACAAGTGTTCCTGTAATATACTGAGACTAGGCACCAAAATAATTAAAATGAGTTCCACAACTAATGAAATAGCGTCTATATTATATATAAAGAAGTTCTTTGCTAAACTTTTTCAGTTTACTTTTTCAGATAGACTTAAGGCTTAAAACTTAGGATCTTTGGTACTTTGGAATTGAAGCAACCGTGATCATACAGCACAGGTGCAAGGGAGGATGGGGGAGATGCCTCGCTTGCCTCAGAATAAGACAAAGTAGGACTTTGAGATGTCTTGAAATGGAAAAATTAATGAATTAACAACATTCACCGTTAATTCTGGCTAAAATACACTGGCAAGAGTAACTCGACTGAGTTTCCCTTTAACACGTATCCCCATTCTAGTTTTATAGACGCTCTTCCCAATAGGGAGGAAACATGAAATGGGCCTAAAACCACAAATGTCTCAAATATTTTGTGAAGGGTTGTTGGTTTTAGAGGCTTAAAAATCGGACAAGTTGCTACAGATCGTTATTTAATCTAGATTTATAGGCTTAGAAACAGGCATAGATAGTATGTTTAATCTAGGTTTTAGAGCCTTGGACATAGGACAGGGGTCATAGATGATCATTTAATCTACATTCTAGAGGCTTAAAAATTGAACTAGCAGTCGTAGATCATCATTTAATATAAGGTTTTAGAGGCTTAACACTGGAACACGCGGCCATAGATCATCCTTCATTCTAAGTTTTAGAGCCTTGGGAATCGGACAGCGGTCATAGATCATTGTTAAATCTACGTTTTAGAGGCTTAGAAAATCCAGCTAGTCGTTGTAGATCATTGATTATCTAGGTTTTAGAGGCTTAAAAATGGAACATGCAGCCATACAGCTGTAGCGAATGATATTTCACAGCCCTTACTATGATTTTCTAGCTTAAAAAGGGTATCATGAGTTACGATATTCTGGTTTAGAAAAGCTATACAGTGAGTAACTTTTAACCTGGAAAAGAAGTTGCATTACAATTAATTAACTGGCTTTTCCATTATAATTCACTTTTGGTTTATTTCTAAGAATAAACGTTGTATTTCTTTTGTTTTTCGGAAAACACTTTCTGGTATACTGTATTTTATTTTAAAATTATTTTTGTCTCATTTATAAAATTCCCAGAAGAACAAGATAGGTTGTGCTTCTTTCACGTGCAAAGATTCGTTGACATGACTAGAAATGATTGGAGATTTAAATTAGAATAATACTTTTCTTTTATTAGAATATTTAAAATAACTAGCAGATATTTAATCACAACGCCAGCTGGAACTTTAGAGATTAAAACGAATCAACGTTGTAAAATAAACATTATGGCGTATAATGTACAATGGAAATTTTTACACACTTCCCAGAAACCACGAGTGCTATGAGAAAGGGAAAATATATTCTACTGTTTCTTAGTGAACAATTTTCCAGCACTCTGACTCATTCTACACCATTACTAAATTTTCAGGAGAATTCTTGTGACTATACTCAGCTGTTACACACAAACCCATTACTCACATTCTTCACCTGTAAATTTTTTACTTTTACACATTCATTCTGTTGAGGAAATTGATTAGTGAGAGTACAAAATTTGTGAGTATAACTACTATGAATATGTGCAAATGTATATATATATATATATATTATATATATATATATATATACTTATGCATACTTTTTACTTTTAACATTCAATTGACTTGCACAAACAAATATGGACAAACTCTCTCTCTACACAATATTCATAAGTGTCATTCCTAATTTGTGATTTGTGATGTTGTATTTATATTTTTAGGCTTTGGGAGAAGTAGCAATGTAGACTATCGAAAGTTCTTGAGTATTTTAGCACAGGCCAAAGGAGATAAAAATCAAAGGGTAAACATTATTCTTTATTTATCTCAAGTTGTAGCTTTGTGATGGTATATTTGTTGTTTGTTGTTGTTAATATTAAATAATATTAAATAAGTTTTATTTCCAAACGTTGGAACGCAATGAACATATGTGACAATTGAAATTGATAAAAACGTGGTTTTATGTGTTTATTATGATTATCGCCAAAATTCTTTCATGTATCATGTATGTATCTACAATGATTACTATCGATATTCTTATATTTAGTCATAATTATTCTCATCATAAAAAGTCACCTCCCTCGACAGGACAATAGCTTAAAGCCTCCTGATTATAAATGCTCCCTCTGCAAGGGCTAATACAGACCAAATTATACAGCGTTGAGTATTTTTAGTCACAAGAAAATCGATTCTTTTTACAAAATGTCAGAATATGGGCATCCAACTAGTGCCTATTCTTCCTGTAGTGCCTACATTTTCAGATATCATACAGATGTGCATAGTTTGTGTCTTATTTTCTTTCTCATTTAAAAATGTTTACAACAAAATGGTGAATTGTCCTTGTTTTTAATTTACTTTTCTTATTTTAGGCTGGTTTACAATTATATGATTTTGAATTTTCTGCATGGCCCGTAGATTTTTTGTGGAGTGAGTCTACAATACAAAGTGCTGTACCAAGTTATTACTTGGAGAAAAAAGATAACACATCCTTTTGGTCTAAAGCTCTCTCGATTCCGGTTTCCATCATTGAGTATGTTGTTCTTTTTAGTGTTTTTCTTTAATGCATTATGAAAAACCAGTTCCTGTATTTACATTTGTGGACAAATTTAATATTATTTGAAGTTTTCTCTGATTTAAGATCAGGATTTTATCAACATTATTGCACTTTGACTATACATACAATACATATACTGTGCACATACAATACAAAAGCAGATTTGTAATGTGTAATTGGTAGAATACTCATAGGAATGCCTACTCTGTGTTCATACTTTTAACTATGGTTGCAGTTAGTTAGTTAATCTTACATTCATTGTCATCCTCGCACATTGTAGTTGTTCTTCATGTAATTAGCTCACAAAAAATAATTATAAGAATTCAAGTAGTGAGATCAAGAATTACAGCCTTATACTATGATTTCTCGTACCAAGGTTGAAGAATAATATGGCATTGTACCATGAATTCATGTAATAAACTGGACATATTATAAGTTGACTATAATCATGACTAATTATTATTTATTAATTTTTAAGCATCCCCATTGCTGGATAAATTTCAAACTTACTTTTTCAATGAATCAAAGAATAATTCTAAGAAAACACTTAGAATTGATGATGATGAATGGAAGATGAACTAACTGTGGCCTAACAAAAGAAATGTCGAAGTTGGTAAAGACATGTGTAACAAAAAGTTGTCTAGGTAATAGTGCTTATCAAACACTGGCCAAATTGGTTTCTGTAAGTAACCCCATATGGCATTTCAGTGTTAGCATATTGTATACAAACGTCTTTTGTCAGTCATACAGTATAATGGTGGATTAACCATTCATTATGTATAATAAAGTCAATAAATAATACAAAAATAGAATACACCTTTCTCCAGTCTTGTATTTTGCTGATGTCAGCAAATCGGAAAATTTCTATATTTATCGTATTTTATCTTAATAAACAAGGCCATCCTTAAATTGTATGTTTCGCGTAACCCGACCGACCCTGTAAAATGGTAGCTTTTGGAAGGTAACATTTTTCTGGCAGGATAACAGGAGTAGTGAATATGCAACATTAGTACTGTGAAAAACATAATTTTCTTGGCTAATTAAGCTTAGAAAATTTAGGCTAAGAGCAGTAATGCTTTGAAGAGCTTTTTACACATAAGAGGAAAAGAAGTGGGAGGTTCTTTCAAAGAATTAGATAATAAACTTACCTTTGATCATCACTTGAGAGAGAAGATTTCAAAAGCGAACAAAGGTATAGCCTTAATTAGACGTCTTTTTCACTTTTTACCCAGACTTACTTTAATTAATAGATACAAATAGTTTATTAGACCACATTTAGATTATGGGGACTTAATTTATGACAATCCGTCCAATGACTCATTTTGTAACAAAATTGAATCTGTTCAATATAATGCTTCGCTAGCAATTATGAGAGCCATTTTTGGAACAAATTGTGAAAAACTTTACCAAGAAATTGGTTTTGAGAGTTTAAGAGACACACGATGGTACAGGAGATTATGTTTTTATTATAAAATTATAAATAATCAAACTCCAGTATACTTAAAACAATTATTACCTCAAGCAAGAAATGAGTCTCATAACCTCCGATCTACTAGATCTTTTAATTCTATAAGTTCCAGAACAAATCGTTTCAAAGCTTCCTTTTTTCCATATTGTGCCACAATTTGGGAAAAACTTGATCCACACATTAAAAACTCTCCTTCACTAATACTTTTCAAAAATTCTATACTAAGATTTGTAAGACCCTCTGCAGCACCTGTTTATTATGTTAACCATCCTATTGGACTTAAGTTATACTAGACTTCGTCTTGGTCTTTAGTCACCTTAGAGAACATAAATTCCATCACAATTTCCATAATAGTATAAACCCAATTTGTAGTTATGGAACAAACTCTTTAGAAACAACTAAACATTTCCTTTTGCATTGCTCTAATTTTTCTGCTCAACCTCTCATACTCTTTGACAACCTTTGTATTAATGGTATATTATTTCTCCCTTTGAATTGTTCTTCAATTGTACATCTTCTACTATAATGGCAGTAATAGTTATGATACTAATTGTAACTATTATCTCCAATATAATTAAATATATTCTAGATACTAAAAGGTTTGAAGAGCCTTTGATATAAAATTCACACTAACCTATACTACCTATAATCTGTTTAAATATTTTCTGTTTCTTATTTTATTCTTGAGGCAATGATCCCTGGCGATATCACTTTTTGTGCCTTGCGGGTTCATTGCCTATTCTTTCGTATTGTGGTGTCATGTCTTCTTTGTATGCGTCCTTGTATTAACTTGTTTTTTAATTTTATTTTGAGTTGCATTATTGTTGTAATCTTTTAGTTATTGAATAGAAAGAAAAAAAATTTGTAATGAGGTGATCATATTTTTCTTTCTTTCAAAAATACTCAGAAACTTGTGATTGGTAGGAAAAATATGTGATAACTTGTCCTTCTGTGCTGCCCTCGTTTAGACAAAAATCCTAACATAGTAATACAAAGGATGTATTTACTTTTATTACCTGGCAGCCATTTTGCTAGAGGGAAGTGCAGAAAATATGTAATGCAGATTGGTCAATTCACGCAACATTCTTGATTCAACACGAGAGGGCACCATAGAGGCTTGTACAGACCAATTTCATAGGTGAAAAAAAACCATAATAGATTAAATATAAACATAAACAAACACATAATTATAAAAGGTTAATTTTGCTTTGCGACAGCAAATTATTGTAATAAATTTTTTACAAGTAAACATGAAAATACAAGAGCTTGGACGAATATACCTACTTTATTGATTTTCAATAAGCGAGTTGTTGTCTTCTACATCCAGTTGTTAATGAGTTAAATAAATAGATTTTATCAACAAAAATTCCAGAGAAACACTGTCAATGTCACTTGGAAAGAACAGACTTGGGCAATAAGTAGGTCCAAGAATTTAACTAGAAAAACATAGCAAGAGTAAATTCGTTTTTAGCTACCATTACAAAACATGTTTTTGATAACAATAACAATCTTCCCATTCTCATTCATGTAAACTAAACTTTGTGATCAGGTTATATTTAAAATTAATTTATCCATGTAGCTAGCTAGCAGCTATTATACTATATTATATTCAAGTAAAGGTGTTTCAAATTCAGATAGATACTTGGGATGTTCTTTTATCCTTGTACTTGGATCACTACCTTACCGTGTTTTAAAAAAAATACACCAAAACATTCTTGTTCCAGCAGCAAAACGATGAAGAATCATTTCTGATTTACACGAAAAATGAAACGTCAGCTACAGCTTATGTTTTGAAATTTGATTTGAACATTGATTCAAACTTTTTTTATAATAAGTATTAGAAAGTTACAGTTGGGAGAATTTATTCAAAATGGAATTAAAAAAAATATTTTCTTGTGTTTTGGCAGGTAATAAATGGATACTGATACTGACACTTTACTCCATCGTTATTGCAGTGCCATAAAAAGAAATGGCAGACCCAGCTAGAACGCGTAATGCTTAATACTTTGCTAACTTTCTTTAGGCTTCATTGTCATTGTAAATGTAAACAAACAGAGAAATATTTTTAGCTATGAAAAACCAAAACTATCGCCTCTTTCTTTTCACAGAAATATGGCTAGCTAGTGTCCGTTGTTGTTGTTGCCTTTACCTTCCAAAAGCTACCATTTTAGAATTTCTAAACATTCAGATTCGCTGACATCAGCAAAAATACGAGACTGGAGAAAGGTGTATTCAATCCCATCATGATTTGTAGTAACTTTAAAAAAATCTCTGTGATGGTGGATCATATCAATAAATCATATTTAGAAATGCATTGTTACCACACTACTTCCTAATCCTCACTTTGTTGTTTTATTTTAGATATATTCTTGCTCATGCCTTAGCACGCCCAATGGCATTTCCTGGTTCTGTCAAATTACTACAAGCAGCCATGGGTAAATTATTATGTTATTGTATAAACTGTATAATTTAGTAATCAATAATCTCGTTATTTCACATATTTTTTTGTTAATATATAGTTTTCAGCAGAGAGGTTGCTATTTGTGCATTTATTGTTTGGAACTTGAATAACAAATAATTATCGAATTTAAAGTTATTTTTGGTTGACTTTTTTTAGAAAGCAAGAAAAAGTTATGTAACACTTTCTCAGAACACTTCTTTGTCTTTTTGTCTCTAAAGATTTTGCTCTGAGAAACAAAATTTGTCATTCTGAAAAGCAGGCTTCTTCTAACAAAAGTAATAATTCTAGTTTTCAGTATGACCCCCTGTATTGTTAATTATATATTTTCTTCAAAATGATCACCTGTGCAGTTCATGTCTAAAAGTGGTTTCTATTCACTCTTCCATTAAATAAGAAACAAAAATAAGTTTCACTTTCACATGACCGATACTTTCACAGCCGATATTCCGATTTTCCGGTCTTACAAAACGATAGTGAATGTTTTTTCATGGCCGATATTTTGATTATTCTTTAAAATGATGCTTTACTGTGATTTTATACATGGCACGTAAAACATGGTGTATGTAGAAACCAGGTATTATTACGTCTTTTTAAGTAACATGATAGCATAGAAAAATCATTACTACATCAGACCAACATCTGAAAATACTTAATGAATTTATTGTCTTGTTTAGGCATAAAAGTATAATATATAATAGTTCATCATTTTAAAACTACATAGTTTATTCATCTGTTAAAACTTCCAGCTGACATATGTTTTATATACCTGTAGTTGTTTATGTCAGTTAAATATTAAATTTCTCAAAAAAGTAAAAAAACAACTTCTTGAATTATTGAAGATCAACTCACTGTTCTGCCTGAAAATGGTATGTGAAGTGAAGAAAGTATGTTGAAATTATTTGGTTAAAATATAAAATAAATAAAGAGGTGAGAAAAGAAAATCAGGCCACCTGTAGTTGAAAGTTCGTTCATCATCAACCATCGCATATGACTTTTTAGTATCAATATCACAGCATCTTGTTATGTTAATTCAGCCAATGAAATTTGCGATGGCATTTGGCAATTTCTGTCGCATTTGCCACTATTTTCACTATTTTCACATCGACGGCAATTATTTACCATTGTTGCTTTTTGTGTTACTGAACTCCATAAAACTCTCCATCATTGTTTACAATCATCATGATAAATAATATTAAAACAATTATTGTTATGCTTCTCTATTTCCTGAAACATAAAATTGTTTAGAATTGCTAGACACAAGGGACGAATATTATTAACTCATGATGATAATAATAGAACAATTATTGTGTTATGCTTTTCTATTTCCCGAAACACAACTCAAAGGAGATGTTTATCAATAAAAGAAAAATATGCACATGTGACTGTTTCGTACTTCTACATATGGGAGTTACAGTTCCATATCTAGAATTGTTTGGGGGACACCGTTTTTAGTCTAATTTGCTTTAGTTTGGGCACCTCAAAACACTATATCATCCCTATACCCTACTAAAGTAGCAAAAATAGAGTAGCAAAAATAGATGAATTAAGAAAAGAGAATAAATTTCCACCAGTCACAATCCTTCTATATTTGCCTATGGGGCATGTTTATTAAAAAATAAATATATTTGATATGCACTTGTGTGATGTTCATTCATGAATAAGAAAGTTCTAAATAAAATCACGTTATGTGTTTACCTCCATAAGATACATAGTTAAGAAATTAAATTACCTGTTTTAAGAATAGTTAATAGTTAATGTCTGATGTTTATACACATACTTTTGGTAAACGTTATAATTCTCTTAATTACTGAATAACAAAAGTCTACTATGTTGCTACTATATTATATTATATTATAATGTGTTAACATTCTCTTCTCCATTTATTACCTTACAAACAAATGTGAATATTAACAAACTAATGTTTACTAATGATCGCTGTAGTGGCACAGATGGCTTTTTTGTCACACCGAATGTAAAAAAATTGTATAAATCAAAAATATTTTCTTGCCCCAATTCATAAAAAAAATTTTTTTCCGACCGACCGACTCTAAAACTTTTTTGTGACTCGGGTGACACGAAACAAACAATTAAGGATGGCCCAATGTGTACAATGCTGAGTAAATGCATCGTATCTGTTACTGGAAAATGTTTCTTGTTTCTTTAAGCAAAGTTTTTTTTGTATTATTCAATCTTAGTATAACCTGCAAGCAAGTTAAGGACTCAAACTTGTTAGAAACCTTTAAGTCACTGATAATATAATTTCTGTATCACATAACACACAACATGTATTACGTAACCGGCCAGTGCCAGGTTATTGTGTTGCATTTAATGTGTGTTTTCTATGCTTACATAGGTCACACATTTCCACAAGGAAAGATATCTAGTGCCATGTCTAAAATTAAGGATATGATTCCCTTCTTAATGACCACAAGGAAAGATATCTAGTGCCATGTCTAAAATTAAGGATATGATTCCCTTCTTAATGACATTAGAGGGAAGGAAAAGATTAATGACCATCTCGTTAGAGGAAAAGATTCAAATTATTACTCATTTCTTTGCTGTTTTTCTTTTTCCTGGCGAATTATTTATTTATTGGGAAAGGGAAAACAAGTTAGCAAAATCTGATAAGACCCTGATAAGTTTTTCATGCAATTGTGAAGGTTTCTAATATCACGTTTACAATAGGCAGGAGGTGTATCTAGGAATGAAAGGACTAATGTCAGTTTCTTCTCTTTAGGTCCAGCTATTTTACAAGGAAGGACAATACTTTTAGAGAAGGTAAATTTTGTTTCATCATGCAATAATTAGGTTTTACTTGATTTTCAGAATTTATTTAAAGCTTCATTTTCAGGAATTTGTTATGTATACAATATTAACTATTAAGATTTGACAAGATATTTCTTTTCTTATCCAGGATACAGTTGATTCATTAAATTTTAAATACCCTTTTGTTATACCTGGTTGGCCATGAAACCTGTTGATTGATTATTTTTTTCCTTGGTGTAGGATTGTTTGAGACCTGTTTATACAGTATGAACTCAAACCAGTTTGACTCGAACCAGTTTGAGTTTCCAATTGCTTATGTGCTGAATAAATTTATTAATGTCATTGATGAACATAATAGAAATCTCAGACCACTTCCATCAGTCCTAGTGTAAACAGGTCCTTTTTACATAGTCCTTATAGTGAAACCTATATGTATGTTATGTATGTCAGTATCATTAAATATTTTTTTAAGAATGGTATACGTGCAAAATTGTTAGCTGCAGATAATAATGAAATAGATACAATGTTCATCGATCGGCGAAATGATAATCCACAAGATAATGGCAATACTTTGGTAAGACACAAATCATCAAGATAACTTATCATTTTTTATTATTTTTCATAGTTCGGGTGTATTTTAGAATTTTAAGGCAGAGTCGTATTTATGTAAAAGAGCATTACGGTGATTTCTCCCAAAACAAATTTGTGAAATGTTAAAGGAAAAGAGAAGTTTTTCTAGGAATTTCAGGGGGTCCAATGCCTAATAGTTTTCACAGTGAAAGTTATTAGTTTGGTAATAGATTTCCATTAAATTATCAACTGAAGGAATAAACTAAAAATTTTTTAATAAACAAATGCTAAACAATATATGACATTCGTATACTGTAAGGCACGCAAGTACAAAGCTTTATAACTATAATTTCTATTTCAGGTTATTGCTTGTGAGGGAAATGCTGCGTTCTATGAACTTGGTTGTATGGGAACTCCACTAAAAGGTATGCAGGTCTTGTCACCATTTGGCAGTTTAATTTTATATGCACATAATAACAAAATCAAATATATATTATGTAGAATGGATATGTATTGGATCCAATTTTTCCATAAGATCACCTTCACCCAAAACTAATAAATGTCTATATTTCAACATAACCTTCCTTTGCTAATGTATAAGATATACCATTTTCTACTATTTACTTTGCTGCTAAAGAACACTTATTTTTTTACTGTTTATCACAAAAATAAAGAAGAATTGAACCATAGAAGAGAGTAATATTAGAAATGACAACAATGAAAGTAGATCATTAGCTAACAAAGAGGTTTAATTGGTTTGGCAACACGTCATGTTATTGACACAATGTTTTGCTCTAATTCACTGTGTTTGTTATTTTTATTTCACATCTTATTGCTCCTGCTTCATATGATTGTTCTTTCAGGTGGATATTCTGTGCTTGGATGGAACCATCCAGGATTTCTGGGCAGTACAGTAAGTGTTTATATATATACCTAATTACAGCACTGGAAATAATACCTAATTGCTGCCGGTCATCCTGGGTAGAAAATATCAAAATCTGCCAGTCAAACTCATATCCTGCTGGTCATATATTTAATTATGTTTTGGCCTATTTCATAGAATACATTAAAATGTATGGTCTGTTTTGTAAATATGTGAAGATAAAATAAGTATCTGAATTCCAGCTCGTCTTGTTTACATTTCTATTTATTCCATTGAGAATTCAATTGTTGATTGTTAAAGAACAGAAGAAGAAAATGAATAACTGTAAAAAAAGTTCTTGTTAAGTATAATAATCTTGTGCTGTTATGTTGTTATTATTGCATCATATTGTTGTTGTTTCTTTTTACCCAACTCATTATTTTTTATCTCCATGTGTCCTCACTTATGAGTATAACTTCTGCACATTAATACTTAGCATAATACATTATGAAGAGAAATGCATTGAAAATTACATTCTTGGCACTTGTTAGCACTAGATACAAAGGCAATTGAAGATTTCTTACATTAAAAAACTCTTTTACTGCAATTTTACGTACCATGAATGAAGATTCTTACATTAAAACACGTATTTACAACAATTTTACTTGCTATGAATGCAGATTTCTTACGTAAAAATACTGTTTTACCACGATTTTACATACCACGAACGAATAATTCTTACGTTAAAACGTGGTTTTACCATGATTTACATTCTACAAAGGAAGATTTCTTAGCTTAAAAACTGTTTTATCATGATTTTATGTGTCACGAATGAAGATTTCTTACATTAAAACATAGTTTTACAGTGATTTTACATGCTACCAACGAAGATTTTGTATGTTAAAAAACAGTTTTACCATCAAGATTTTACTTGCCAGGAAGGGATGGTATCTTACACCCCCTGCTGCTGCTCCTATGGAGTTTATGTCCGACAACATAAAATGCTTATTTTGACCATTGATGTTCATTCAATGTTGCTTTCAGGTAAAATCTGTTAAATACTTCCAGTGTTGTCGCTCATGTTAGGGCTTTATTCTTCCGATATTGTTAATGCAGACACAGTTACATAATACTAATCAGGCTATAATCTGGGCCATTTTAACATCCGATGATCAGACTCTAAATTATTTAATATTTGTTAAAAACATTTATGGCTTGAAAACTTCAAAAAAGGCTAGAAAACAGGGGGGGGCAGGAGGGCAGGAGTTTACCTTCTGGCTCGTAAAATGCCCTTTTTATTTATTAATATGCCGTTTTAAATATTACCCTTTTTTCAAATATACAAATACTTGTAATTACCTTCGCGAAAACAATTGTTTGCTCACGTGTGTTGTTCGTGATTTCATTCATTCAAAGAGACATTTCACTTTAAATTTAATTGCATATTCTTTCTGATTTTTTTTTTTTGAGGGGAATACTCATAGACATTCCATTCTGTGTTTTTCTTGTGTTCAGTAAATAGGTTTCATAAGTGTTAAGTTAGACACGTGCTGTTTTTAAATAGCTCGATAGCGATATTGAGAAATCCAGATTGAGTGTAATTAATTAAATGTAAACAGAAGAAATTGTTGCATAATTTCCTGCGACTAGACATGCTAGACACGTGCTTTCTTAATTATTTATTTATTTTCTGTTAAAAGACAGGTGGGGAGAATTAATCATTCTCACCACCTGTCTTTCAACAGAAAATATATAAAATAGCTTACGATCACTAAGGATAGGATATATAAAAACAAAATTAACAAGACAAAATATACGATCTTCGCTTTCAAAATGCCTTGCAAAGAAAATATATAAAGAAAAAATTAGAGATTCATAAACAAGTGGCGGAAGGAAGTAAAAGTTTATTGACGATGTTCCCGCAGTCACGGTAATGATTGATTTTTTTAATTATTATTTAGTTCGGGAGATCAGTTAAACGGCCATGAAAAGTCCAAGAAATACATTTTCTGTACCAATTGTTTTTTTGTGTGTGAACAAAAGTATGGGAGTGCAATCCGTTATAAACGGTTTCTGAAAATTTATTTATCAGTACGATTTGAGTGAAACTTTGAGGATATAAAAACAAATTCAAAGGAAGTCTGAAAAACTTTTTCTTCGTTTTAAGTTCAGAGGAAGATGGTTCCGATAACATAATATACGACGATGGGATTGATGACACGTCAGTTGAAAGAAATGTCAACGATAGTGATAACGAAACTGCTAATATAGAAGTTGGTGAAGCTAGCTGTAGTTTTGCAAAACAAGCTGATGATCATAGAATTTATGACTCCTCAAGATATGAAATAATGTATTCATGGCTCTATTACAGTATGGATAAAAATGGTTATATGTGCAAAGTATGCAAAGTTTGTTATTCCTCATCCGTGACACCAACGCGTCAGGGTCATGGAGCGTGGTCCCACACAGCAGTAAATCCTGGTAAGAAATTAAGATGACACGATGACTCTGAATCCGCATAAACAAGCAATTTTGAATATCACTAATATGCGAATTGAGGATTCTTTGTCAGAAATAAAAGTCAACAAAGATAAAAACGAGGCAAACACTCTGTTTATATCGAAACTAATTAAGAGCATTTGAGTCATGCTCGCAAAGAAATGATGAGTTTGTTTGCCAGTGGATATGACAAGGACGAAAAAAAGTTTTTAATGGAATTTGTTGCACTGAAAGAAGTTTCCTCCACAAAATCTCAAATTTTAATGGATGAAATTT
>JANTOQ010777557.1:0-18615 GCA_027564595.1 Bythotiara depressa | reverse complement strand
TCTAACTTGTTGTATTTTTAGGGATATTCTATAGATTAATAAATCGGGGGCTGGAAATCGGGGGATAAAAATCGGGGGCTAACTTGCTTTTAGTTAATTTTTGCTAACATAAAATACATCATCATAATCCTGAAGTTGTTCTCTAACAAAGAGTGTCGGGTTTTTCTTAAAAAGCGTCTGTTTGAGAGTTTGATAAAATAAGCAATAATATTCCTCACATTAACCATATTTTTTTAACGATAAGTCTTTACACGACGATAAGAAATGAACGACGCAAAAAACAAGCAATTCCCCGACACTTTTTGATGCTGAATGCTCACTGATTCGAAAAAGTATTGTTTCATTTGTTTTTGGTAGCCCGTGACTGAAGATGGAGCTCAAAATAATTATATGTCAATAACTTTACCACAACAAGAAAACCGAAATTTACTTTGCGTCATTTAACAGTTCATGAAACAAAGATGTTTACAAGTTGTTTAATCTGATTAACTAATGCATTTAAATTTCAAAACACTTTTAAAATACATATTGAAGTTTCAAAAGGAGGTTTGATTTTAATTAGGTTAAGTTTGTTGAACTTGAAATAGCATAACCCCCTGTATGGTAATCTTTTTCTTCTGATTGGTTTGTTTGCTATTGACGCCATATTTTAAAATGAAAAATATACGAAAACGATATAACACTATGCTTAACTATAAATTAAATTGTGAGTGACATTGACTATTTATAAGAAGCAACACCCCCAGCAATGACAGGAATAAATGGCGTGATCATTTAGTTTGATTTATGTTAATTGAGAATTACAAGTGGGATTTAAAAGTCGCTATTTATGTTAATTACTCGTACTACGTACTCTACTGAGAGATCTTTCATGTCACTGTAATTAGCATATAAATGATCAATTTACGCATTTATACTTTCGGTAAATTTTTTGAACATAAAATGCATCTATATAACGATAAATTTGTTATCTTATCACTCCTCTATTTCACAGGTTTAAGCCCTTTTTACATGCACTAAAAACATTTTTTGTAAGAAATTACGACTACGAAAAGTGTCCATTTTTTCTTCCCTTATGATAAGACTGCATGTGAATGTTCTTACAAAAACTCTTCCGAATAATTTTTTTCTGTAAATCATTAGCTAGACAATAGCATTACCCCCTGAAAGTATTTAGAATAACAGTACGTCCAGCAGGTTGCACCTTTACGAAAAGTGTCCATTTTTTCTTCCCTTACGAAAAGTCTACATGTGAATGTGAGTGTGCTTACAAAAAATCTTCCGGATAATTTTTTTCCGTAAAACAGTAGCTAAACAATAGCATTACCCCTGAAAGCATTTAGAATAACAGTTCGTCATGCACGTTGTTAGTTTTTATAATTTATTAATAAAAGACAAATGTACAATACTGGTACGGTTTCAGTCTATTTCATTTTATGAAAAAAAGGATTCCATATACAAAAATAAAATCGTTTCCTCTTCGCAACCGTAGCTGCTTTCCTTGGCAACAACATACTTTTTTACGTTTTCAGTGTAAGAAAAACTCAACTTCGTCCCCAGGGCTTCTTTTTTTACTTGAGGATAGCTATCCGCTTTCAGCTATCCTCAAGTAAAAAAGGAAAAAAAGCCCTTGGGACGAAGTTGAGAAAAACTACGAAAGTAATCGGGAAATAAGCGTTTCTATTATTTTGAACCTACTAAAAAAATTCAAAATGAATTTGCGCTGGCAAAAGAGACTTCTTATACCCAGTTCATTTTTGTTAATGTGTTTCATTCCGCTACTAGCAGTTGTTTCCAAATTTCACCAGCTGCTATTCAGAAGTGTATCGAAATAATTTCAAATGGGTTATATAATGTTACCTCAGCACCCTAACTCAAAACTTAGACGATTCTCTTTTTCTGTCCAAAGTTAAGTAAAAGGCCTTGGAAAGGATGTTGATGCAATACTTGCTCCTTCAGTTTACGGAAAGTCTGAAAAATAGTTTCACTTTGAGCAAATGATAATATAGCGCTCACATGATTCGATGGTTACCGCAGAACGCCAAAACTGTTTGATATTTACCAGTTGCTCCTTATTTTTTTGTCTTACTCTGCGACTTAAGTGATATTTCAGCTCATGCCAAACTATTTCAACAGGGCTTAGACCAGGATTAGATGCTGGCATTGGCCATCAACTGATGTTCTTTGCTGTCGTGAATTATTTCGCTAATCGGCTTGTATGCTTTGGACCGTTGTCCTGTTGAAAGCGGTGATTTCCATTGGGAAACTTTCTCTCAAGAAACGGTAAGAGTTGTCCTTGTAAAATGTTATGGACATAGAATGGAGCATCCATGATTTGAGTAAAAATAAATATATCAGTGGCACGCCTCATGCTTATACCTGCCCAAACATGTACTTTGAATGAGTGCTTAGCTCGTGGTAGCGACCTTCTTCTCCAATCTTACGGAAACAAACTGTATTATAGCAGTTTAACCAAATACTGGATTCGTCCGTGAAAATAACGTTCTCAAAAATATATTTTGATTTTATGCCCGTTGTAGCAGATTCCAACCTTTTTTCTAGATTTTTTTTCGCTAACAATTTAACAGAATCGAGGCCCTGATCTAGCCATCCCAGGTTTCATCAAGCCCTTGCAATTCTGCTTTCAGACGAATTTATTCCAAGCTCTTCACGTAGGCACTCTTGAAGGTCTACACACGAAAGTTCGTCGTCTCCTCTCATTTGGTGCTCTATGAAATCTAGAGGGTCTTCATTAAATAATGACGGACGTTCGGAAATCTGTTTAAAATCTTCTCCATTTATATACCTTTTTGCTATTCTACTGACAGTTTTTCTGTCAATACAAATGCCATCTTCTTTCTTCAACTTTCTAACAATATCAGCGTAGCTGAAATTTCGAACTGCGAAATAAATTATTTTATCATCAATCTGAGTTGAGGTCCACATGATTAACGTTATCACAATAAATGTTACAATGAATAGAACAGCATGTTGAAGCTAATTATAGAAAAAGTAATAAAGACCAATTTACAAGTTTTGAAGTGAGAAGAAATACTTTATAATATATATCATTACATCATATACATCATCATTAGGTTTCAATTTATAATAAAATGTAAAATGAAACTGCCCCCTGGAAGCACCGGTATTTTAAATAAATTCAGGAGGTACTAGGCTATAAAAATAAATAATTACTGTAGAGCGATTTCTAAGAATTCCAGCAGTATTACAAGACCCTTTTTTACTGTTCATAGTTGTAATTAGTTAAACTTTTAATGTAGCTGCTTCATTTTTGGTATAAGAATGAATATGAACACAGCAGCACAGAGAACACATTTCCTTTGATAAAACACTGTATATTCACAGATTTGGAAGTAAATTCTACTCAATTCTAGCGCTAAAAATAACGCAGTTAAGACGATTTTCAAGTCATTCCCACTTGAAACTAAAGTTTAATTTCCACTTGTTACTTTTATCATGATTTTCCCGTAGTTCTTTGTTCTATGCATAAAATCAGATCCAGCAAAGTGCGCAAGTGGAAAATGAAGCTTAATGCTAAACTTTATACAAATTTATACATATTTATACAAATTTATGTCTATGACAGAGTTATAATCTGAGTAGTTAAGCAGCAGATATATAGGAAATAGTAATTTCTAAATAGTAATCTATAAAGCTTTTTTAAAAAAAAGTACGTATAACAGTATTCTATAATATGCTTTATTTATGTATTAGAATAACAAGAAGAATAGCTCACATCGTTCTTCCACAGTTTACGGTGAAGAAACGGTAAATAGAGATGTTTAATGGGTCAGTTTAATGGATAAGTGTTATTGAAAGAAAGTTCTATACAACCTTGGCAAGCCGACGTTAAAACGTATTTATTTGCCTCTTCTTCGCAAACCCATTCTGAAATTCCGAGCATCTGGATGGAATCAAGAAAAGTTTCGGGAGATTCCTCGTCAAAAAGTAAGTCTGTGTTGAAAATTACAATGCCACACACCAAATTTACTAAGAATTAACTAAGTAAACACAGTAATACACCGTCGTTATAGCTATAAAAATTATATGAACATAACAAACCCATATTCGTAGAACTTTTTGTACAATTTAGCGCACTTTAATTCTGAAGAGGGCGCAGAATTAAGTGCAAACGTTTCTGCTAATAATGTGGTTAGTGCACATAAATTATTTTACCTTCACAATAGAGCTATTTACGGATAGTAACACCATTTTCATATTTATGCAATGCATTGTTGTCTAGCCAGGGTATATAAAAATTATTTCGAAAAGAGACGAATGTAAACAAGTCGAGGAAAACCTTATCTTGATATGTTTACAGTATTTGTGAAGTCTTAAAGAAGATATTTGGTTATTATTTTGAGTAGAAATCAGGATTAAAAAAAAGGAAGGAAATAGCTGATCGAAGGATCCAAAAATTAAAATTTGGCTGTGTAACAATTCCTTTTCCTGAAGTTATTTGGCAGGGTTGGATGAAGGACTATGTTTACTTACCAGATTTGATCCTGGAATGTTTAAAGGATTATACTAAAAAAATCATTTCAGAAAAGGTTTAAAGAAGGAGCAAACCTTCAACGTGCTAGTCAGGTAAGAAATGTCTCGAGTTTAACAATATTTCTGACTGCATCAAATTTGGCTTTATAAGAGGGGAAGTGGTACGGTAAACCAGAATTAATGAAAATGCGTACAAAGTGTGGGTTTGTCTCAACCTAGAAACATGCCAAATTTTAACAGGTGAATGTGGTTGCATAGCTGGTTACAGTAAGTCATGTAAACATATTTATGCATTACTTCATTTTATTGAACATCACGTTTCACTTGGCCACAACAACACTTGCACGTCAAAAAAGCAAACTTGACATGGAACAGTAAAGTAAGGAGAAAAAATTCACCCTCCAATAAGAATGAGATCAGTTTCATTTAGTCTACTTCATCCCGAATATGAAGATGGATATGATAAACTAAAGCTTTGTACATTTTATCCTCGTCCTCTGCAAGACCGCACTGCTTCAATTGATTGGAACAAACTTGCTGCTGCTATGTTTTAAATCAATGGTATCTGTTCATCATCAGTATGTGAGAAGATCTACAATGTCTAATACTCAATCCTTAACTTTGGAATCTATTGTAGCTAAAGTACAAAGTTATATTGAATTTCAAAGTCTGTTAAAAGAAAACAGGACTACCAAAATATTTCAGAAATATAAATTTTAACGAAAAGTCAAAGTGAAAATAATCCATGGTTCGATTATCGATAAGGTGTTATCACAGCCTCTGTTTCACACAATGTTTTTTCTAAATTTCTAAAAGCCTCACCCTTCATCCACATCTGTTTAAAATGTAATTGCGAGAATTTTGGGCTATCCCAAAAAGGTAAAAACTGCATCAATGTCATGTGGTATTGAACGAGAGGTATATGCTCCAAAGCGCTACAACAAACAGAACAAAAATATTCATAAAATATTTTCATGTAACGAATCAAGTTTAATATTGCATTCGAAAAATTTCATGTTGGGTGCTAGTGTTGATGGAATTGTTACTTGTTCTTGTTGTGCAGTTGGAAATTTGGAAATAAAGTTCCCTTTTTCTCATAGGGATAAACATATTGAACAATATGTTCAGCAGCATGATTCCTGTTTGGAACTTTCACATTCAACTGTTGAAGGAAAACAACATTTTATTTTAAAACCTAGTCATCTATACTATACCCACGTTCAACATCAAATGAAAATCATTGGAGCTTCATATACTGATTTTGTTATCTACCTACCAAAAGAATCCACCATCGTAAGAGTAACGAAAGATGATGGCTGCATAGCTGTATCCGTGCCACTTCTCAAAAAGTTTTTTTATGATTCAATTGTTCCAGAAATGTTTCAAAATATTGTTTGCCAAAAATATGTATGTAAGGATGTATTGGACAAGTTACTGAATAGAGTAGTTCAAACTACAGATAATGAAACAGTACAATATGAGTTAAATCAGCTTACTCTACTTTCTTCATCACTTCCTTCAATCTCAACAGTACCTCCAATCAACAGAAAATCTGATCATTCTTCAAATACTGTGCCACCATCAAAGAAGAAATAAATCTTAATTCCTGCTCAACAATTAAATGGGTTATTTTAAAACCACAAATATTTAAAAAACTTATTTTTGAGAAATTGTGAGTTAAAATACTAACAATAGCGAGTTTAAGATTGGCCGACGAGAACGGAAACGGCGTCGTCACTCACGCTTAAAAGTTGCCGTTCTCATTGTACGAAGAGTTGAGTTAAGAGTGACGCAACGAAAATCGGAACTCTAAAATTGCGGATAAACATTTCTCGTGCAAAATATACAGTACTTCCGTATGCATCTGAGAAGCCATCATGATAATCGATCAAAACCTGTTTTTTGGCTTTGGAACTGGGCGATAGTGACGAAGAAGCATTTGTCATGTTTTATGACTTAAATAGAAAACGTAATTTAGAGTTACCATACTGGAAATACGACAATTTAAACCTCCATAATTTGGAAAATTAAGAATATATTTCTCAATTTCGATTTCAAAAAGATGACATCTATGATTTGCCTGATGTGTTACAAATTCCTTACGAAATTATATACTATAACGTATCAAGAGTATCTGCTGTTGAAGCTCTGCGTATTTTTCTTAAAAGGCATGCTTACCCATGTAGATATTTGGACATGATATGTAGATTTGCAAGACCTGTCCCAGAACTTCGTGTTATAAACAATTTTATGATAGAGTATTTGCATGGGAGGTGGGGTCATGTATTTACTTCAATGAATCAGCTATGGTTATCTCCAAACAATCTTCAAATATTTGCTGAAGCTATTCATCACAAAGGTGCCCCTCTTGAGAACTGCTGGGAGTTTATTGATGGTACTGTACGACCTATATGCAGACCAGGAGAAAGCCATATAATTATGGGTATTGGCCACAAAAAAGCTCATGCTCTTAAATTCCAATCAGTTGTTGCTCCAAATGGCTTAACCGCAAACCTGTTTGGTCCAGTGGAGGGGAGAAAACATGATAGTGGATTGCTACGTGATTATGGACTAATCCAGCTGGTGGTGACCCAACCTATCCTCTTAGACGGCAATTAATGGGTACTTTTAACGGTTCTGCCACCACTCCAATGCAACATGCTTGTAATAAATCAACGAGCCAAGTGCGCGCTTCTGTGGAGTGGATATTTGGTGATGTAATTAACTATTTTAAGTTCTTACATTTTAAGAAAGGACTAAAACTCCAACTAAGTGTTGTTGATAAAAAATACCTTGTATGTCCTCTCCTCTCATGCAAAATGCTAGAACTTGCTTGTATTGGAATACAACCTCAGAATATTTTAGACTGCCAGCAGTTCCTATTGATGATTATTTTCAGTAGATATTACAATATGTTAAGGAAGTTATTTTCCATGCAAAAAAACATCAATATGATAAAAATTGTGTTTTCAGTTTCACTATTATATACAATAAAAACACTATGGATAGGAAATTGTTACCGTAAGTACCAGTATAGTACCACACACAAAATGTCCAAGATAAATAAAATTGTGTGACTCGCAATACGCAATTGTTTCCTAAACCAATACATTAACAAATTTATAGGAAATATATAATAAATATAATATAGCTTCATGATCTATATAAACTTCCCTCCTAAGGCTACAAATTGTATGCAGATTTATATTTCCTAAGAAAAACATTAAACAAAACGGAAAGGAAGTAGCTTTTCTTGGAGTAAAAGCCAAACTTATTAAAATGCTGTGGTCATATACAAAACAACAGAAGTCGGTATATACAGGAGTTTGTAGGTCTATTTTACGTTAACTCGTTTGTTTACATTATTGGCCGCTAGACTCAGGTCTCACCGTCAAAAATTTATCGGACATGCGCAGACTGAAATTCGCGGAACTACATACAGTGAAACAGCCGTGCACCTTGTACTAGTATGGTTAAACTGTTAGGAGACACCTCTGATAAACGGCTTTGCTTCTATCCTCACATTAAAGATTTTGTGCAAAACAGTTCATCAGGAAACAAAGACTCTCCTGAGGATAAGACAGTTCCTAAACCTATAAAATGCTGATCTTCTTTACAAATGTTTCAGTTTATCCTCATTTAACGACTACCTACTTGCATAGATGTTCTGTGTTAAGAAGTGCTATATGCTAATAACTTATACATATCATATAATTCTTAATGCTAAATTAAATAGATTTCGATACATCTTTTGATGACAATCAGCATTTTTTTTGTTTTTTCCAGCATTTAGGTTCTACAAATAGTCTGATGTTAAAGCTTGGTAGAATTGTTCTCTTAGGTATTGTGTTTAATTTCAAATAAAAATGACAGCATAAAGTCACCTGATTTTCTTGCGGAAGTCAGCATATTTTTACTGAAATTAAGCGTATTTTCAATCTCAAACTTCTTCCGATCTAGAAGAGGTCTAGTGTTAAGAATTTGTATGTAAATCCTTGCTATTGAGGTGCTTCAATTGAAAATAAAATGGTTGCATATAGTTTAGAAATTATACTTTGGAATATACGTAATTTTTTTGGGAAGAAATAAATTTACAACAGGGTCGAAATTACCCCGTGAAACTAAAACCTAAACACCATTTACGTCAATGTTTTTACACTTTACAATACATAATAACCTAAAACCAACAAAAATGTCATTTATAACTAAAAAATAAATAAATTCAAAAACATTTTTTTACGTCCTGGTTACCAGTTCGAAATTACGCAAAAAAGCCCTCGCAATGTGAAATAGGGTTAAAGCCTGTCAACCCCCTACAAAACCCCTCCTCCTAAAATTCCAAACTTTAAAAATAATGACTTGGTAGATTGTTTCTTCTTCTGGTATTAAAAATGCAATTTCACAAAAGATCACTGTGGCCTTATTCCCAGCTGCTTAAAGGAGAAATTCCGTTTAAAGTGAAACTTGTCAGGATTAACGAGCTTCAAATAAGAGGAACACCACTTGAAAAAGGCCTTCGTTTCCTGAGATAATCAATGTTAAAGTTGGAAAATGCGTTGCATTTTTTGTTCTTAACAACTATTTTATGTATATAATTATTATGTTTTTAGGGAGTATGGTACTAATTTCAGCTATGACAACATGTGATGGGAACAGTGGACAAAATGTCTTTGCAATAACTTTTCAACCGCTTGACATAAAAGTTATGAACTTTTTTGCATTGGGAGAGGTTTGCAAGAATAATCGATATTTCAAATGTGAGGTTCATTGTGACGTCACAAAACTAGTTCCAGATCCACTAAGATTTTTTTTGACAAAAAACTCTTTGTTTAATGACATAAAAACCAAAAGGAACAATAATTAGAAAAGTATCTCATATATCTGAGAACAAAAAATGCTTTCATTTTTGACCAAACTTCTCCTTTAATCTCCATTTGGAAACTCTGTAGGCCATTGATTTGTATTTTCAGTGATGCAAACAATAGCTAATAAAACCACATAAATATGCCACAGCATGCCAGATATTTTATAATCATAATCAGGGCTAATACAGGATTTGAATTTGATTAATTGAATTTGAGTGTGAGAAAGTTGATGTTTGCTATGCTAACTAATTTTCTATTTTGATATCTCAATAGTGCCTTTCGCTATGGAATATGTCCTGTATTAGCCCCTGATAATCAAAAACCAATATTCCGATGCAGAAAGAATTGAAGACAGTCCACGATCCATTACATATTATTTTCAAGAAGCAAAAATTATTTCGAGCCAATATTCCACCCACAGACATTCCTGGCAAAAAGACATATATCATATCCCTAAAAAGAATAAAAAACACAACTAAACACACCAATAAAACATTTACCTTTACAAAGATGCTATTTTGTATTATAAACTCTCTTCATTGTACGGAAGACATTGGAACAGAAATTGAATAACAAAAACACGTAAGCATTAAAATAACCTAATATGCATGCAGTACTAAATGAAAGGACTTTGATGCTTTCACAATAAAAACGCTTTTTTGAAACATTGTTTAGAACATCAAGTCATAGTAGCCTGCCTAACTAGTAGCACTCGATTACAATTTGTACAAACAAAATTTGTGAATAAACAAACAAAAATTTGAATGTTTTTCAATATAACATTTAAAACGTTTTACGTCAGCCGGTATGAAGTTGGTAAAATCAAGCCACGCCACCCAATGGTTATGGTAGGCCAGGTAAATAGCACCACGTTAGGAGCACTCAGATACGATTTCTACAAACGAAATTTACAAACACTTTAACTCTACTTATATATTTTTAACTTTTATTGTAAATATTTTTTTCCATACACGATTGCAAAACAAGCCTCGCCACTAAATCATGGTAGGCCAGGTAAAAAGCACCCCATTAGGTACACTTCGATACAATTTCTACAAACAAAATTTACAAGCACAGATAGAAGTTTATGATTTATGATTACGGAGAGACCTAGTTCTTCAAAACTTTGACAACGTTCAAGTATGTGCATAAATGGTGCCAGTTTCTAGCATGTGACAATGTTCACGTCCATGAACTTCAAATTGAAATAAAATCACATTTCAAAAAAAAATAATATTGTTGATGTTGTTGCTGCTGGTATGTTCACTCATTACTATGTGTTAATTATGTTAAAAATGATAATTATGTTCACTAATTACTATGTGTTAATTTGAATTTCTTTATTTTAGGTGTTGCTTAATGGCAAGTTTCTATTAAATATTGATTTATGAAATATCGTAAATGCTATATAACACAACAACCGAGGATCCTAATTTCCGTTTTGGTCATACTATTTGTCAGCAAAACGACAGAAGTCGGTATATACATGTGCTTGTAGGTCTATTTTACATTCACTCGTTTGTTTACATTATTGGCCGCTAGACCCAGGTCCCTCCGTCAAATATTTCTCGGGTCTATACATAGTGAAACAGCCGTTCCCGCGGTACTAATATGGGTAAACTGTTACGAGTCACCACTGATGACCCGTTTTGGTTCTATCCTCACATTAAAGGTTTTGTGTAAAATAGCTCATCGAAAATCAAAGGCTCCCGAGGATAAGAATGTTCCTAAACCAATAAAATGATGGTCTTCAATGCAATTGTTTTTATTTAACTACTGCCTACTTGTATAGATGTTATGTGTTAAGCAGAGTTACAAGCTAATAACTTGTACACATCATAGAATTCTTAATACTAAATTAAATAAATTTCGATGACAGGTTTGGAAAACGAAATCCGTTTTCATTTACACCAAAATTCTTCAATTATTAATGGTGAAGATTTATAAATCACGATTTGAGTCCGGAATTTATGTGATCCAACTTCCAAAGGTCTCCCGTTATTATTTAGGAGGAGGCAATACCCCGATACTTCCACCAAGTAACACTACAATGAAAATAAATTAGTCCGACCTCAGGGCGAGTATAGCCTGGAATCAACTTCCTAAGGGCTTGAAAGAATCCCAAAGTTTGAATATTTTAAAAGTAGGTATTAACGATATACATATATACTGCCGATGTAAGATTTGCTCATAAAGCAAGTTTTTTTTTTTTTTTTTTTTAGTTGTTCTAGTTGGAATGAACTAGTTCTTAATATAAAATACTATGTATAACTCCCAGCTTTAAATTAACAATACCCTACATTACATCACATTGTTCTTTAAGAGATCGTCAAGTTTATTAAATAACTATTTTCCATTAACTAATCATTAATTAATGACGAGCCTTCAAACGGCATCCACCTTTCCCGAATCTCATGAACATTTGATGTTTATCTTTATAAAAGATTTATTTCAGATTCACATGCTTCGTAAAGAAATATGCCTATGCTGAAAGTCTTATTGCCATACACCAAACATCATGGTTGTTTTCGCTACATAACTTCAACGGTCAAAACCTTCTTAATTTCAAGCATTCCATGTCCCGCCTCGTATTCATGCCTAAAAATTAATATATTTTCGTATGAACACGAGTCTCAATTAGCCTATGTTCTATTTCGCCAACCCATGTCAGTGAAGCATCCTATGTCTTTGGTCTATGAACTTTCGTCGAAGTTCTTGTTTCAGTGGAAGACTGATGTTACCAAAATCGGTAGAGCTACCACCATTATTTCAATACAACTTCTCCTTTTACACCGATAGCCAGGAAATCCCTGCCTTTTCTAACGGCAGCAATTTCCGTTATTATTATATCTCCTTATTTTAAATTTAAAAACAAAATCAAATAAAGAGTAAGAAAGGAAAATAGTTTAGTTAACTAGTTAGTCTTACCGTTAAAATACATATAAAAGTTGGTATGAATCACACAGGTTGTAAAGACACAAGTAGCTATTTCACGAAATAACAGATATTAACTTGGTTCCTGCAAACAGAGCTGCATGAATAGATATTGTATACAAATTATTGTGAGTAATGGGAATTCTAAGAAGTAAGAGCTTACTGCTGTTATTATACATGCGTATACAACACAGCCAATAACCACCCTTTACCTATAGACCTACTGTTTCCGAAAGAAGCCAAAACACCATTCAAATGCAAAAAAGACATCAACATCTATATATAATTTTTTTACATAAGTTTACATCTACACAAATCTACCTCCATCAAGCTTAATAAGCCAACCTTTTGTGCCACCTCCCTGTCATTTCTAAAATAAATTCCCTAACAATATGCTTAAATAACCGTGGACCTCTATTTTTACTTTCCATAAGTAATATACAAAACTTGACCACCAAATTTTCATTTAAGGTTCTTTTACCTTTATGGTCCTAAGTTTCTTATATAACAGTAATTACCGAAACGCCATGAGATAACGTTTGCAGTAAGGAACAACGTTCTAAAATCCCAATATGTTTACAAGTAAAACTAACTATTCTGAAAGTATAGACAAATCTCGTATGTACAAAACTAAAATGTTCCAAAAGCTATATCCCAATATCTTTTATACACTATCTAGTCAATTATAGGTCATTTTGCACTTCCAATTTGTCAATTTGTTTAGTGATATGAATTAAAGATAACTTTGAAAATTAGTTAATTTGATTTAACAGCAACTTTGGTGTCTCATATGTCTCAATTATCGTGCTTTCGCTCGGTTCGCGGCTTTTAGGCTCATTCATTTAGCTGGTTCCCTTTTATCGCTGACAGGAATTCCACACCCTTCCCTCCCATCTTTGTCAGTATTTCCGCATTTCACATCTTTCTGCATTTTATTTAAATCGATTGACATATTTCTATAATTATTATACTGTCATAAATAATTTGTCCAAAAGTATAACCTACGGTCCAAATAAATAACGAATACCTAATTGACAAATTCAATTTCTTGATTTCTTAATATATAATCAAAATGCCCACCCTTATAGTTTACATAAAACTTATAATAACTAATATCTTAACTTAAATAATATCAAAATTCATGTCGAAATGATGAATAGCATTTTGTATTGTGAATTAAGAGAAAAAATATAGTTAAATAATTGACGTTCACTGTATATTAGTGCAGTATTTTTATTGTGAACTAATGGGGGAAAATCAAAGGTATTTCAATGAAAGTTCATTGGACATTAAAGGTGATACCACTCAAATTTCAAAGTGGTTTTTAAAGAGTACCAAGTTTCGCACCCGCTGGCAGCGTCTATCTTGAGAAATAGAATAATTGAATTTCTGATTTGAATTTCCAAAGACCCGCCTTTATCGGGTTTCACCGAAGTGGCATGTCGGCTTGTATTCGGTTTCTTGTCGGCTTGTATTTTCTGATTAAATTATAGGGAGATAACAAGAAAAAAAAAAGTTTATAAAAGTGATTTTATTGTTTGTTAATTTAAATCAAATCATGCGAAGCGCAGTTGATATCCATTGGAACGTAACCAAACACCCAGCTTTTTAAAAATCAAAGCAAACTTTTCGTGGACAGTCGGTATTCCAAAAATGTAACACGATAGGCTACGAATACAAGACCAACACTATACTGTACATTGCACAGTATGGGGTAAGTTTACACGAATTAAGAAATTTGAGAATTGGGTTAACTGCCGACAGTTTTTGTTGGTTGCTTCTTTTATTCGGAAAAACATAAGTTCCATTTAACTATAAATAATTCAGTTATAGCCAGTGCTGACACTGAACAACTAATCCAGTGGCTGGTAGTCATAAAATATGTGCACATAAATATTTAGACAAACATACATAGGTCATGGTTATGTGTGATGCCTGTAAAACATATGCATCCACCCCCATTAGAATATGTGGACACATCTGGAATCCGCTAACCAGTCAAGTATCTCAGAGACATTTTGGAACTATTAGCCTAATTTTTTTGTGATCTTCAACTTGCACAACTTAGGATATTATTTTCATAGAATGATCGCGAATGTAGTGTCTGCCATTGCAGTTAATTATAGGATGGTAAAAATACCCAATATGACATAAAAATGGGTGTTTCTTGAAGCATATCAACCACGCAAGATGGATAGATCAACCATGTTGTTAGTGTGCTAAGAGGTCTTCAAGTGACTGGTGTACTCCTAAAATGTACCTTCCACCTATGTCAACGTCACAATAAATACTGATTAAATTTAATCACTGAAAACTCTAATGGGGGTTCGCAAAAAGTAATTCATGAATTCAAACTCAAATAGCCTTTCATAGAAATTTAAAACATATACTGGCTATCAATCCGTAAGATATTTGGTGGTTGTAACAAAAAGCATTCTTGCATTATCTAGGAGAGCAATGGGTCCTTAAATGGAAGAGGGGTAGCCAAGTGTTGACCTAATCATTGGCGTAATTTTATACATAAAAGGTCATTATTTAAATATATCTTTGTCTATAAATGTAAATTATTATCTTGTTAATTTTATACCTTAGTGCAACAGCTACCTAGGCTTCATGTTTTATACGTTTATAGAAGGTTGGGTCGATTTTGTCCACTGAGCAGTCTTCAAGTAATAGATGTAGTATTATAATATTCGCATCCCTTCTCAAGACCAAACTTCGATATCTAGTAAGCTAGCATGCGATGCATACAAACTGATATATAAATGCCGTAAGTGACATTTTAAAATTTTTCATGAGACATTTTCGATATCTAGAAAAGCACACCTTATTTTTTATATGTAGTCCAACATAGCAGCATGATAAATAAATTTCATAATTCAATACATTTCATTTCAGAACATTACAGGTAAATTTAAAAAAAGCATGTATTAAGATATTTTGTCTGCGAAAGTTGATGTTCTCACAATTTCCAAAGATTTCTCTGAGCAGTCTGTTTTGTTTGTGAATCATATAAATTTACCAAAGTTTTAGTTTCTTCAAAATTACTTGTAAAAGTTTTACTCATTAAAAAGTAGAAGGAAATCAATTCAAAACATGGTATTCAAAAAGGAAATAAGAAAAAGGAATACAAAGAAATTGATACTGGTTGAAGCCCTGATACATTAGAGAAAAGGCCACAAAAAACCTAGAGATAATTAAATAAGAATAAATTTTAAAAACAATGCTGTGTTACTTTCATAAATTTCCAACACTTTCCAGTTCTATTACTGTATGAGAATAGTTATTTTTTATAGCTAGTAGGAACATACTAAGTCCTATTGTATTCATAAATAGTATAAATGGACTCCTTGTATATAACATTCCAGCGACATGATATTTTTTAAGTAAGAGACTACTTTACAACTTGTTCTCTAGGGATGTATATATATTAAAAATTAAAGTTCTTTTTTAATAGTGTTTTGACTAACAATCAGTTAGCTCAATGTTGCCTGTAGACAAAATTTTATTTATTTAGAGAAAACTTACTGTTAGATTTTGTAAGCAAGTAATGTCATAGGGAAATTCATCTATGTTGCATAAAGATCCAAGTGTGAAGCTATGAATTTCGTATTATTCACGGTTTCCCTCTTCCGCCTTTCCGATTTCTCATCGTTCTTCTGCTATGAACTTCTCTAGGGTCGTCTATTTTCTGCGTTAAAGCGCATGCGTAGGTTTCCTTAAATCTTAGAAACTTCGTGCGACGTCAGAAACAAGAAATTCTACGAAGGTTCATAGAACATAGACCGCACTTGAGTGCATCGCAGGTATAGAACATAGGCTAGTAGACAAACTTTCAACTTTTACACGATAAATTTAATACTTACAATAATATTTTAAAATGGTTTCTCCAGGCATACTCATTCAATAAATGAATAGTTAAATATGCTAAACGTATTCTGAATCAATCTATCTAAACCTCTACGCAATACATATTCTCTTATTCCATTTCGTTAACACGCATGCGCTCCAAGACGACTGATTTGATAAAAAGTATAATATATAACTAATTAGATATAACAGCACTGTCGTGAGTTAGTAATGCCGTGGAAGAGGTTACTAGGAAACAGGAAAAACTATTATACCATTTAACTCGATTAGATTTCTTTGTTTTTGCAGAGGTATCTTTTCGAGTTTAGATTTCACACGAAAGTCAGCTAACTCGATTGACTACCCATAAGTACCCATCTGCTTTCCCCGTGACTTTCATATCAAAGTTGGTGCCATGTTGAAACTTAAATTCTGCTGTATTTATAATCAGGTCAGACAAACTATGTCCACCTGGGAATGAGCTTATAAATGAGTAAAAATAACTATTTTCAATATTGTTGCTAACGACACACTGTATAATCACCTGCAATAAACAATGACTTTAAAATTGAGGTATCTAACGTCACTCCCAGTAAAATTACCCATTGATATACCTGACAGTATTTACTCTCATACGATTGTTATTAATAAACTAATTATTAATTATTGATGTCTCGCTTCATATTTCGATATAAAAATCATACTATAGTGCACATTTGTATTTTATTCGTTGCACAAAACTAAAGAAGAATATACTTCGTTTCAAGTGCATTTGTTCTACATAAACTGAAAGGGCTGATCGTATCAGTGAAATTTTGGCGAAATGTATGCTCGCGGAGATGATTTAGGTCAAGACGGAGCCTAGTTAGAAACATAAGTCCATATGGATTATGAATACCATAAACATACATAGCATCTGAACGTATGAATTTTAGATGGAAGTTTTTATTAATTGAAATCGAGGGACAATTCTGAATATTAGGATCAAGCTGACTACAGTTACTAGTACAATATGGGGAAAATGATGCCTTAAAACGATCTGTTATTGGGGTATCAATATGAGGATAATTGGCAGACCTGAGCTCATAAGATTGGGTTTTCGATTTCGGTAAAAACGTTTTTAAGTACATCTGAGTTTTATTATGTATAATTTTAAAACAAAAACGGAGACGTCTGAACTATTTATGTGCGTTAAACAGATCTTCGCTGTGGTATACCTGTATATCATTTAAATTTAAAAGAATGCGTTTTCTTTCTTTGTTTTTTACGAATCAGCTCGTGAAATATTTACGACACACAATAATTCTGACTTACAAGATCTATAACAAGTTTGGATACTTATATCGCGCTTTAAATATAGTGAAAAAAAAACTCGTGTTAGGATTCCTTTCATGCGCCACTAAAACGAGATACGTGACTTAGACGTGATGATTGATGAACACACGGGTAACTACGTATTTTTATCTATCACCCATTTCCTTTTACATTGTCCCTTATTTGCTGTGCAGTGTATTTCACACTTTGACAGTCTCCGTGCAAACAATGTTTCCACTATTCTGTTAAATAGCATCTTGATCGTTAATCTCCTTCTTTATGGTAATAAAGCTTTTAGTACCAACTTGAATATAATAATAATTTCTAATGTAATTAACTTCATGATACAATCAAAACGATTTGAGGAACCATTTATATGATACAAATCTAAGTATAGCATAAAATCTAATTATGATCTTGCATGTATTTATTCACATGTATTTTTAGATTTCTAAATTTATATTCTTTGTGTAAAGAAGTTGCCCCTGGCAATATCACGGATGTGCCTTTCGGCGACAACTTCTTATATCGTCCTGTATTTCCCTGTCGTTTGTATGTAGGTCCACACATATATATATATATATATTTTTTTTTAGATTTTCCAATTGTTAAAGTGTGTTAATGTTGTAAATTATTATTTTTGTAATAGGAGAAAAAGAAGATCAGTTCGGAATTAATTAACTTTCATGACGTCAGCATGCCGTGATATTGGTGTAAAACATGCGCAAAGAAAATGGCGACAGAAAAGCTGTGGCGACTACTGAACTTTTCTGGTGAATTCTTGTAAAAAGAGGAGGTGTGGATATATGTTATAACTAATATGGATGTATTTTATGAATATTTGCATCAGCTCGACCCATATACGTTCAAGGGTGAAAAAGGTTCAAATTTGTTCTGATTACATTTGGAACATATTTTGGACATAGTTAAAAGATGTTAACCCTATTTCACATGGGTTTTTTGTATACCCTTATTTCACATGGGGGCTTTTGACCCCCCCCCCCTAATTTTCTCAGGTTCTACTTGTACTATGACCTTAAAACTTGGTACGAAGGTAGGTCTTGGTATTTTTCCATAATTCAGGTTCTACAAATAGTCTGAAGTTAAAACTTGGTAGAATTGTTCTCTTAGGTATTGT
>JANTOQ010776446.1:0-17853 GCA_027564595.1 Bythotiara depressa | reverse complement strand
GTTAATACCAGAGGTGTCAAATGTTAATACAAGAAGGGTCAAATGTTAATACCAGAGGTGTCAAAAGTTAATACCAGTGGTGTCAAAAGTTAATACCAGAGGTGTCAAATGTTAATACAAGAAGGGTCAAATGTTAATACCAGAGGTGTCAAAAGTTAATACCAGAGGTGTCAAATGTTAATACCAGACGTGTCAAATGTTAATACCAGAGGTGTCAAATGTTAAAAACGTTATTGTAATTATACGGTTATGTATTTTACAGACCAGAATTTTACATTCACCCTTCTTATATATGACATGATAATAGCGTAATATGACGTCAGGTCTTTTTTTCTTAATTCACTTTTTCAAAAATGGCTATTCTACAAGTGTGCAAAGTAGTATTGTCACAACTATTGTGACCTTTACACTCGAACTTTTATTCCGCAGAATAATCGCAATCCGCTTGTGTATCTAAACTACTAAGCATATGGAAAATAGTAGTTTGCAGAGGTTAGCCGCTCGTCATCTCTGGCTCTTTGAATTCCTGCACGGTGGAGCTTTTCTTACAATTAGCGTGAAACATAAAAATTTCTCATCGTGTGGATGTCCCGTTAATTACAACCTGCACTCGCGTATCTATCTTCTATCTTCTTTAGTAACCGAAGAATATAGCTATTCTATTTCCTTGCTTAACCAGTTTTTAAAATACTTTATATGCTCTGTGTAATGTTATTAGATATTTTTTAAAATAATTTGTATTTCAAAAATCATGTTTTAAGTGACGAGTTTTAATTGAGAACCATATTTTATTTTCCTATTTACCTACGAATTTGCCTTTTTTTAACCGTCCTGAAAAGAGTTTCTCCGGTGGTTTTACGTTGGACAGACGGTTTCTGTTTCGTTTTATATTAGAGTAAGTACACATTAATAAAGTAATTACAAGTAGTCCGTTGAAAATATTATAACGTTTGTTGAAAAGTAGAGTGGTGCAGTGTTAACAATAAACCATTGAATTCAAAGAAATTATAATTAATAATTAATACAAAATGAATATATATTATTTTGAAAGTTCTGAGCGGATTGAGTGAGATATTTAATGTATAGAAAAACAATATCCCAAAGTCTACCCAGACTTCAGTCTATAAACATATAAGGTGCAAAAAGCGGATTAATTTATTTTTGTAAAATATATTTTATTGACGTTGCTTCACTAGCTATGAATAATTTAAGAATAATTTGAAGATAAAGAGTAAACTTGGAATGGGAGAAATAAAGTAACATTGGGCAGAGATTAACATCAAATGCATTTGGAAGGAAACAAGAGAACTTGAAAAGATGTAACTTAAAATAGACAGTTTATTTTTATATCCAACCTCATTGCCAGGATCATCTTTCAATTCGTAACCCAGACAAGGTCCTTAGAAATGAGTCTACGTTATAATCCACTGACGTTCCCGTGTTACATAATGTAGGCTAGGAAGCCGACAATTATATATGGCTCTTACTCAAACGTAAAGCCACGAACAAAACAGCTATATAAAACATTTATAAACAAAATAGGGACTTATTGATCTGTCAAACATGTATGGAAATAAACGATATTTCAGTATCGTAACTAATATGATCAATCTGAACAGTTCCCAGTGGGCATACAACATTGAGTTAACGTTGAAACAACGTTGATATTAAGTTGAAACGTTGATCAACCAAAATACAACGTTGATTCAAACGTTTAACTTTCTAACGTTAAAATAATAAACATTTAAACAACGTCCAGTCAACGTTTACTTTTAAACGTTTATTCAAACACTTTAAGGCAGATTTCCATTGGTGAATTTTTTCCCGCGTTTTAGCGCATGCTCAATTTGCTTTTCCGCGCTTGTCCGCTGTGCAAGTTGAGAATTTTCAACTTTTTTAGCTCATGCACTCCGCCCGCGCGGGCCAAAAGGCACTAGTGGAAATCGGTCTTTAAACAAACGTTAACGCAACGTTGACTTTTTAGCAACGTTAAAAGCGTAATTTCAATTCAACTTTGAATCAATGTTTGTTTTTAAACGTTGATTCAAACACTTTAAAAAACGTTTACTGCGAGAAGTAGCCGAGTATATATTTGTTTTATAATATTGAAACTAGAAAGTGGAATTGTGTTTTTTAACATCTCTAGTTTCCGTTTAATTTCTCATTTAATAAATTTAAAGTTGTAGTGTAACAATATTTTCTTCACGATTGAAATATACGTCGAAACCTAACAATATGTTTTTTAGCGTAAAATTACATGAAAGCTAGAACAATTAAAAAATACTATGCGATATCTGAAGTGTAATCACACCGCTTTGTTAGATACTAGCATATAACTTATCGGGAAAAATTCGTCGGAGATTAATTTCGTCGGGGAAAATTTTCGTTGGGGAAAACTTTCGTCACCCAGAAAAAATTCGTCACTTTTCCCCGACGAAAAGTTTCAAAAATCAGATAAAATTTTTTTTTTAATTTAATTTTTTTTTTTTTAAAGGTGGAAACCCCCTCTAAAAATGATTATTTTTCAAAAACAAGTTATAGTTTCCCTAGAAGCTAAAGTTACCGTAGAACCCGAATATCGCACTGAAAAAACATCCAAAATTGTTTTCCTTGTGAAACACCGGAATTTATTACCCTACCTGCAAAATCTGGTTCCTTTCCAACGTCTGTAGCAACGGGTTGTAACCCGTTGTAGAGGCGCTTATAGTGTTTATATGCCAGTTATTATTACGCGTAATCATTCAACTAGAATACCGTAATCGGTTAACAACAAAAATTAATCAAAAAATAAGTTAGTAGATTAATTAGCGTGCCACAAGTAAAGTGCAAGCTTTTTGACAAACACGAACTACTTGATTAAACCTTTTCAGTTTACTTTTTCCTTAGCCTCAGACTGGGGCTAAATAAGACATTAAAACGTCTAAAAATGGAGAAGCATACGAACTAACAATGAACGGATATAGTGATAAAAAGAACAAAGAAAGAAGGTACAAGCATACGGCAGTGACTTTGAGGTAAAAGACAATGAATTGGGATTAAAATGAATGGGTGCATATAAGATGATTTTTACGTGAAACATTGCACAAGTATTAGTTTTCCAAAGATTAAACGTGTTTTTCTCGAAACTATGAATTTCTAACTCTTGGCAAGCATAACGCGGGAATGGTAAATATTTATGACATGAAACTTTACATGCTTTCTGTTCTCCTTCTTGTCATGTCGATCGATGGAGCGGAACAGAGAAAAAAATGATTCAAATTCCACAACCATTGGTCATCAACAAGTACAATAAAGACATGGGTGTAGTTGATAGAGCTAATCAAAACATTGCTCTATTCGATCGAAGAAATGGTGGTGGACCCTATTTGCTTGGACTCTAGACATGGTGGACCAAAATGACTGGCAGCTGTATCGACAATTCAAAACTGATAATCAATCTATGCTAGATCTACCAGCCTTTCGTCGAGAAATTGTCAACGTCACGATAGCCAAGTACAAACCATCGATATCAAGACCAACAAACAGGTTGTCCTAAAGGTCGAATTTTGCCAGCCAAGCGCAGAATGAGTTCTGATGTGCGATAGGACCATCTTGACCACTATCAAGTTCAGGCCCTTACTAAAAAACGATGTGCGGTGTGCAACAAGAACACCAGAAAAGAGTGAGAAAGTACAATGTCGGATTACATGATCATTGTATGGAAAAGTGGCCTCGATGCTGAACTTTGAAACTGCTCAATAAACATCTTTTTCTTTGTAAAGTTATTTACTATAGAGTTTACTGTGATAACGTCAGTCAAAAATGTGAAGTCTTCTTCCATTTGCAGTAATGTATCCTATAGAAACCACACTACCTTATATTCCTACTGCACCCTACATGGGACACTTTATAAAAAGGCCAGTAAACATTTTAGGACCATTCAAATAACAGTTTCCCTCGGTTTTTTGGGTTATCCTGATGGTATTAACATACAAAATAAAGATCTTTCACCAAAAAAAGGGGTTTTAATTGGTTAAGAGGTCCTTACTAAGCCCTTACTTAGCTAGCACCTTGTTGTGGTGTTAGGCCAGCAGGGTTGGCCCAACAACGGCTTGATCCCCGCTAGGTTCCCCTTCCCAGTACTAACGTTCTTCTCAGGGACTCTGTTCTGCTTTCTGATACAAGCTTTTCAGACACTTATTTTAGACCTTCTGTCTTTCTATATATTACTTCTTATTTACTGTCAAGTTACGTTATCAAGTTTCCCTTCACTTCATCCTGCCATCTTTGTGCCATGATCAATGGTACCATAGCTGCCATGGATCGATATCGTAAAGTTTATCCAAAGCATATGTTTAAATGAACAACAATAAACACATGGAAAACCAAGTACAGTAATACTGGCGAAAGCTCACTCAATGTAAAAAAAGGTCGTCCGAACCTTTTAAACGATGAATTGCTGAAAAACATTAAAGACATCATCGTTGGTACTCGCGAGGCAGGTACTGTTATTTCTCGACGTATGGTAATAGCTATAGGTACCGGAGTGGTGAAAGCCAATGAACCAACCCTGCTCAAAGAATATGGTGGACATCTTGAACTTACTGAAGACTTGGCCCAAACCACTCTCAAATCAAGGAATGGGTTAAGAGGAAAGGCACTACGGGAAAAATTGAGCCATCAGAAAGCTTTTTGAAAGAGAAAATATTCACATTTCAGAGGGCTATTTCAACCTCTGTGTTCAACAATGATATTCCCAGCAGAACTTGTAACCAACCTTGATCAAACACCGATTGGAAATCTTTCACAAGGGAAGTTTACGTTTCGTATGAAAGGTGCCAAGAAATGTGCCAACAACAGGACTTGACGACAAACGCCAAATCACTGCGACATTTGCTGTTTCTGTCAATTGTGCATTTCTACCAATCCAGTTAATCTATCAAGGAGAAACTAAACGTTCTTTGCCAAATTCACTTCCCATCTAGCTTTCATGTCGCCTACACTGAAAATTATTGGAGAAAACCACGGAACTCTTTCAAAAAATTATCTTTCCGTACCTTAAGAATATTAAAAGAGAGCTTGGTTATCCGGATGAACAGTTATCTGTTATTATCATGGACTCTTTCAATGGGCAAGATATATCCATACTACAAACGTCCTGACAGTTTCAATGCGTGTTCTGCAACGATGTTTGAAATAACAGTCATGTTATCAGCAATAAGATGAGTCTTCTTGGTTTTCAGTTGGCGTACACAAAAAAGGTTATTTTATGTTCCGTTTGCAACATAGATTGATGTGAAGAGTAACAAACCTTTTCTGAGTGGACATTATGAAGTGCTAGCATTTCCATATTTATTTCTACGACGAAAACTTTGTTTTCATATAAAGTTGGACGTTGTATCAAAGTAAAGTCCTGTGAAATATTTTAATCAGCGTCTTCTGAATTATACACAGTTGTTTGCTTCGGATAGTTTAATAGCCAGATTAATATAGCACTGAAAAATGTTTTCTCAAGTCAGTTAACTGCAGGAATGCTATCAGACAACTTTTCCCTTTTACTATCAAACCTTTATTCAAAAAATATATTACAAGCTATTCATATAAGTCCTTTGCCATAAATGGTTTTGAAAACTTATCGCCAAGTATGTTCTTCTTCGACTGCCACACCAGTCCTTTCTTTCTGTCTCTATGCGCATGCATCATTGAAACTGATTCTTTATTCCCGCATTCGTATTTAGGAACGTATCTCATGTTCGCGTTTACCGAACACCAATATTGAAAGGCTGTATCTGTAACATTCCAATTGACACAAGTGACGTCAGTCATGTACTTCAACATGATACAGACTTAAGTGATCTAGTAATGGTGAAACTAACGCGAAAAGTGTGTTTCCATGGGCTTGCATACTTCGAAGTTGTTCCTCCAGTGCGTTCAGCTTTGATGCATCTGAAAGAACAAAACCCGTTATAACACTGTATAAGTATAGATATGTATCATTCCTGATGAGTTGATAAATGATATTCCAGATATTCAAAATAATTCCGATATACTAGAAGAAGATGATAGCTCCTTAGATAGGTACCGATTTAATTCTTAGGAAACAATACTTACACCAAGTTATAATGTACACACATCTGAAGAAATGTAAAGGAAACCACCAAATTCCATTTTCTGAGTGGACATTATGAAGTGCTAGCATTTCCATATTTATTTCTACGACGAAAACTTTGTTTTCATATAAAGTTGGACGTTGTATCAAAGTAAAGTCCTGTGAAATATTTTAATCAGCGTCTTCTGAATTATACACAGTTGTTTGCTTCGGATAGTTTAATAGCCAGATTAATATAGCACTGAAAAATGTTTTCTCAAGTCAGTTAACTGCAGGAATGCTATCAGACAACTTTTCCCAGTCAACGAATCAAAAATGAGGCATATCATTTTATGATCACTATTAAAGATACTCCAGCATATTGGAAAAAGTTGAAATTTCGTGACTTTTGATATTTATCTATACTACAAATGTTCTGAAAGTTTCAAATTTATATCTTTTCGGAATGGGTAGAAAGTTTACGTTTCTCAGAAATACTTTTTCTATTTTGTGTATTTTGAAGAAATTGCACCAAATTTGACTGCTTTTTTATATGGAAATATGTTATAAAATAAACCCAACTGAGTAATTTTTATATTAATAAATCTACAAACCACACACTGTCCAATTTTCTATACATTAGTGCCGTTTTATCATTCCAAAGTTTCAAACTTTGCAAAATACATGAAATTGACGGGTTTTTGCTAGCTAGGTCAAAAAATGCTGACGTCAGCAAAATAAGATGGTCAAAGAAGCGTACACAAAATAGGGTTAAGAGGCGAACGTGTGACTGAGGAGGATAACTATCGATAACATGGATTTGTTTAATCGCCGCTCTAAATTTAAATCCAATTTAACTTGCAAGACATTAGCGGAAATATTCTTCCAGGTAATTATTTAGAGGATCCATCTAACAAATTGAATATGTGTATATTTCCTTTGTTGATGGCGTTGTCAAAAAGGGTACGCTCCTGACATACGTGAAGATCCAGGAATATTTGATTAGTTACAACATATCAAATACATCCAAATTATCCAAAAGCATGTTGTATACAAATGACACATGCCGATATCATCGTGACATGTTTTTACTGACGGCACGATTGTTGCAGTACTGTTGCCTAATGACTTACTAGACAAGGAAAAGAATCCTATTTTTTAAAAACGCGAGCCCTTGCTTTGTATTGTTACAAATTGTTATTAATTGTTGAAAAGAAACGCAAAATTCTTAATCCAATGAAAGACAAATTTGAACAAGTTTCTAATATATGTATATAATATATTTCAAGAGCTAAATATGTTAGAACAGATTATATTAATGAGTTATGCTTTAAATGATTTTGACATTCAAATTCAATGTCAAGTTTTGTAAAACATTAATTTATAGAGGTATTGCTGATTGAAAAGCAAAGATTGATATACAACCAGTATTTAATCACTGCAAACCTGTTGCTTATATGTGACCGTAAATCTCCAATGCCAAAATTAAATATCTGAAGCAATAAAACACTCTACTAGAGAAGCATTAAGCTCAAACAAATCTGATTTTGAAAACATGAAAGCAATTACCAGGGCATATGCAACTAAACGAGGATGTCCAATGCAAGAAGCTACTTAGCTATGTCAGACTTCTTGGGGCTGTGGAAAACTTTTCCAAAACTTATATTTTTAAACAACAATTTTTATGAGAACCTTCTATAGAATGTTTCCAGTGGCGTAACTGGAGTTGAGAGAGGACAGGTGCGTTTACCAGGATTTGGGGAAAAAACTGATATCGGACAGAGCAAATCTGAAGTCCAACGTATTTCACAGCCTAAATTTTTCATAAATTTATACCATTTACTCAAAGACATCTTTCACACACGATATAAAGCCCACGTTACACATCGAAATTCAAAAAATCGCATTAAAGGTTTTCAGTGAAATATGTTTGACCCATTACATTGAACAACCAGATAGAAACTTATATAAATACCCAAACCATCCTCGCGGAAAAATATTATTATAATCATAAAATATAAAAATCTGTAGATATTATGATAATCATAATATGTAAAACTTGAATTGTGTCAGGATTACGGCATTTTTGTAATCTTTTTTACAGGAAGTATGCCCTAACCATTACCCTAATCAATAACCGTAATATAAATAATTTTTATAAAAACTAACATAGGGTAATGAAACAGACATTATACAAACTACTACAAACATATAACGAGTAACACACTCTCAAGGCACAAAATTGGGACATAAAGGTAAATAAAAACACACATCCTTCCCTTCGGGCCCCTACTATGACGTAGCCCAAAGTATTAGCACCTAAATTGAAGCTACACTGCATGGTACATGTCTAAACCGTCACTTTCCCTGAAAAAATCAATAGTCAAATACCTGTTTAATACAGTGTACGAATATAATATATCTTAATTACCTTATGCACATTCTCATCCATTTCCATAAACGCCCATCCTTTTCTAGATTGCAAATATGATCCATTTTCATTGCTTCCATCACCATACAGTTCGCACATGCTCTCATTTATGGGCAGTAATTTACATTATGGATTGAGTGTACATGTGGAAATACAATCATTTAAATTCCAGATTGATATATTTACTGAAAAAACATTAATTAACACACATCCACGGTGCGTTATAGAAAGCATTGTATCATATTTACCACACTCATGTAGTCGCTATATTATCGTACTACCATGTCTTATGTTAATACAATAAATACAATCTTCATTATTATATTCACAAACAGTCAATTTATTAAGCTTCCAATAATTTCTACTGGAACCTTTGTTTCCCACAAAGGAATGTTCTGTATTGCTAACCATCTACTCACTCCATTTCAAATAAGGCGTTCCTTAAGAAACGAAAATTACTTATAGGGGTATGAATGATATTTTGTATCAACATTAAGTTAAAACAGATACTAATGTGAATAACAACCAATAGAATGCTAACTAAACTGTTTCACCTAAACGTTGCTAAATATAGATAATAATATGAGATACTAAACGTCCAACTCCAATTAACGTTCCCTTTTTAGAAGTTTATGGATTTCCTCTCGCAATCGTAATTACTTCGGCAGCGATCCAGGGAGATATAAAACAATTACAAAGTGATTCATTGGCTTAGAATTTAATAATATTTAGGACCCCTTCCTCGATTGGCTCGTTTAGTACATCATTCGGTAACAAAACTAGTACAGAAATATCAGATTTGTTCAGTGTGCTCAACAGAATTACAAGACCAATACTCCTATAAGAGATTAGAAAGATTTTACTAAATCATTGTACGACTATCTATAAGTAGGATCAATAGTTTCTGAAATTTATGTACATGCAGTCACTGCCTCCAAGGAAGTTAAAGTCTTCTTTTAACTTCCTTGCTGCCTCGTTTCATGAAAAAACTAGCTTTTTAAAACAAGTGTAGAAGCTGCAATAATTATATTTTGATACTAAAACTGTTCAGATCTATGTAATGTGTATCAGGCAATGCGAATATGAAGTCCATTTTTTTCTAAAAATAAAGTGTAATTAATTTCCAATTTTTAATCCCGTAATTTCTGGAAGTGTGTATCTTGCTTTGATGATTACCAAATTATAATTAAAGGAAATGATATCAAATTTTCGTTTAAGTTGTTTAAGACATTTATCATACATTTTCACAAACTTTGTTTTCTCATTTTTCAGTTTTATGAAAAACCAAAAGAAAATATTTTTTATGGATATTATGAGAAAGAAAATGAAAAATGTCATATAATTATCGTGCTCCATCAATGTGACTAAGCTCATCCTGTTTTGTTAGGGAAATCGTGAGGTTAGGATTTGGTGTAGTTTTACCCTAAAAACACTAGCGCTGGTTTGAGAAATCCTGGAAAGCTATTTTACTGCAGTCAACAGCGTTCGAAATTGAAAAAGATTTTCAGGTCATTTAGGCCAGCATGGGGACACTCAGAGAGTCACTAAAGTTTTGCACCAAACTTTTTAAAATCTTAAATCCGCCCCTGATTCAAGTTTAATTCACTAAAGCGAGAAATTAATTCAAGAAAGCTTTATGATATTTGATTAATTTAACTTAAGAAAGGATATTTAAGAGCGAAGCTACAATCAAGGTCAAAATGTGTGGCAGAAATGGGGATTTAGACCACATTTATGTTTTGCAACTTTCCCTCAAATGTGCATGTTTTCTTACGAAAAACCTCGGAAATTGTACAGGTTTTAAGGTTTTCATTGTTTTATGACGTCATAAAACCAAAATGGACCAATTAGGAGATAGGATGTATCTCCCATTGCTCACCTGTGTTGTACAACCACAGTTACTTTATTACCAAAGTACCTAAGATCATAAGTCTTTTTTTTTCTTTGGAGAGACACCCTTTCCTAATCCAAAGACAATCCTGTAGCAGAGCAACCAGAAAAGCCCAAGGATAGGAACTGCTGTCCGGAGTGCAACTCCTAGAGACGGCTAGAATGTTCATATCATTTTCACAAGAGGCCCGTAAGACCAGTGAAACAATTCAGCGTGACAACCACGTCAGATAAACTAAAATTTTGACTGTTTTGTGACTAAACGAATGCAAAACTTTGACCATAAATACACTTAAAACATCCTGTATGTAAATACTCCAGCCTTTATTTACACCCACAAATGTAATGTAAACACAGAAAAAATTATAAGCTATAAGCCATACCTTATGAAGCTTCCCAAAAGTGACGTTAAAACGTTTTAATATTTATTATCGCGTGCCTTGCACGCATTCTGAACTGTTCTTTTCTTACTTCACTTTGAAAAACAAATCTTTTAACTGCTGCTTTCTAGTTTTTTCTTTCAGTAGAGGTAGGATTTTAAGTTTTTAAATTCTAATACCGTAGGTGTTGTGAAACGACGTCATTTTGTCGGCTCCCAAATCCGAGTTCATAGATCGAAAATTCAGAAATTGGCGGCAACGTGAACAGCTTCAAAGTGAATGGCGGTCTCTTTCATCCAGAACAATAAGTTGCACATCTATCTTCGCTCTTAAATATCCTTGATTTAAATAAATCTATATTATTCATTAGAAACAGAAATTGAATGAGATAATTTCAATCCCAAATGATAAATTTGTGTGCAATCTGATTTAATAATTATCTCCTCGTGTAGTATTTATTAATTATTTAACTTTGGACCTCTCTGAAGTATTCTGTTTCAAAACACCTTTTTGTAAGGTAATAAATATATAAGTTATAAACACCTTCCTATTTAGTATTCTATATTATTAGCTAGCATTCTATTGGTTGTTATTCACTTTAGTATCTGTTTTAACTTACTGTTGATACAAAATATCATTCATACCCCAATACGTAATTTTCGTTTCTTAAGGAACGCCTGATTTGAAATGGAATGAGTAGATGGTTAGCAATACAGAACATTCGTTTGTAGGAAAACAAAGTTCCAGTGGAAACGTTTTGGAAGCTTATTAAGTTGACTGTTCGTGGATATAATAATGAAGATTGTATTTATTGTGTTAACATATTTATACATAAGACATGGTAGTACGATAATATTGCGCCTGCATGAGTGTGGTAAATATGATGCAATGTTTTCTATAACGCACCGTGGATATGTGTTAACTAATGTTAATTCTGTAGAAAATATATCAATCTCGAATCTAAAAGATTGTATTTCCACATGTATACTCTATCCAAAATGTAAATCACTGGCCCTAAATGATAACCAGAGCATGTGCGAACTGTATGGTGATGGAAACAATGAAAATGGATCATATTTGCAATCTAGAATAGGATGGACGTTTATGGAAACGGATGAGAATGTGCGTCAGGTAATTAAGATACATTATATTCGTCATACTAAAGCTACCATCAAAATATTAATATATCATCAGACGTTGCACAATTCATCAATAGTTTTATTTGATTTCTCTCTCTATAATGGTTTGATCTGTGAGAGCTTTAAAAATAACACTCAAGTACAAGAAGACTGAACCACAGAAGACATTAGCATTGTTTGCTTGTATGACTTGTGGAACGTACAAGCAAAACTTATATATTTTTATGAATAGGAAATGTTCCACTCTGTTCCAGTAATGGGAGTCCATCATATACTATATCTGAAATAAATCTTCAAATCACAAATAATAACATTTTTATTAAATATTATCCTCAAATATTTTGATTGAGATGATATACAAGAATAGTTCCTCTTTAACTTATAGTGTATTGTATTTGTTCATTTAATAATTTGTAACATATTCCTATAGGTAGGTCCTATATGCGATGCTGCTGACCCATGTCCGTGTCACAAGTGCATTGATACCTGTCGTTATCCTGGATACAGTTGCCAATTAAGGAAGTTTGTCCAAAATGATACCTGCCCTCGTAAGAGAAAATTTATATTTCTTTTTGGTTTACTTCCTAAATCTATTTGGAAAAGTCTTATTGGAAACCATTTAGATTTTATGAAGTCCAACTTTAGTCAACTCGATTGCCTTTTATATTTCCAATAATCAATCACCTGCAGAAAGAGAAATTGCAAAGAATTGAGTATGGATTAGATTTATTTCCGTGCACCATTGTTGACAAATCAGAGTCCTTCCTACGAATATTATTAAAAATCCATCTCTCCGACAGAGAGTTGATTTTGAAAAAAGCGGAGAAAGTTGGTGTTATGACCAGCTTCAATTTTTCTTACTTGTATCAACATAAAAGTATTTCTGTGAGGAAAAGTGATTTTTAATATTAAAACTATTGTAGTTTGATCTATGTTTTCCGCGCGAATAGAAAATTGTATAAAGACAGGAAAAATATAACATAAGTAGCATGTATGTGGGAAGTTTTTTGAAGCAGATGCAACACAGTTCTACAAACCATCTAAATCACTTGCGACACAAACATAATCTTTTGTAAACAATAAAAGTTGTTTCGGCTTGTATAAAACGGACATACTACTGCAGTAGAGAGATTTTCTTTCTTGTGATTATTGACATGATTTATTCCTTCGGACAAAAAACAATTGCTGAATAACTGATACTGATATACATATTCCATTTTTTAGGGCCTGGTCTTAAGACAAATCCAGGTGTGTCATGTTTGCAAATTTTGCAAGAAAGAAAGCGCATGGCTTTGCGAGTTAGATCACGATACTACTGGGTTTTAATTGGAGTGGTACCTGTGAAAGTTTATTGTGATATGGAGACAGGTGGAGGTAGGTATCTGAATATTTCAGGTTTTTATATAACTACAGGAAAAGCAATCGGGCACAAAATATCTTGTGACATGGTGCCACAATAACACATCCACATACCTAATCATAGTATATTCAATGTATAGGGCTGTGTGTCTCATTGTGCCATGGTTACATTAGGTCTCCAAAAAACGTGGTGTCCCTTCATGAAAGTAAATAAACTTGTTTTATTGACCTGCGCGTATCAGGATGTGACAAATCTCATATGTGTTAACTCTCTTTGGACGGTGTCCCCAGAATGGAAGACAATTAGTACCCATTTTTTGGCTGTTTTGTGTTTTCCAGGGGGTTAATATTTGGAAATAAAAAGAAAAAAGAAATTTGGTAAAAGATGATAAGACCCCCTTGGTTTTCATAAAATTGTAAAGATTTCTAATAGGCTTTTTACAATAAGCAGGATTTATATCCAGTCATTGAACAGTTAATGCTGAGACAAGTAATGTATCCCTCCTGGCTATCCTTCTATGCCCTCCATGTATCCCTCCTGGCTATCCTTTTATGCCCTTCATAGATATAGGACCAACATTGTATACTCTACGAACATGAGGAAGAATGAATTTATTAGTTCTTCAGTGTACTCTTTTAGATAAAGTTAAGATTTGACACTCGTGTGTCAGTTGTTAGTCTCATATGACCATAGTAGTTAAAGGAAGCTTGCAAGGAAATGTTTGCCATTTGTTTTGGTAATTTGAGTTTATGACGTCATAAAATACACGGGAGTAAAATATTCAACACCTATTCACATTCTTGTTTACTGAAGGGACATTTGCTTACCGGTAATATGACCTGAATGCCTGTTTCTACTATAATAGTTGGCCCTATAATTTGAATGACTAGATTATTATAACACCGTAATAGGCAAATAATACTGCAAATGAAGCGGTCGATGGAGGCTCTCGGAAGCAGTAATTGATTGATGGCTCGTCGAGCTGTTTTTAAAAGCAATTTCTTGATTTTGTGGCCTATGCATCATATTCTATTTAGGTGACTTTTATTGAAAAATAATTTCCGAGACAATATGAGTACGTGTAATCGACATAAATAAGTCAGTTGTCTGTCTGACGTTCGTATGTAAAGTCTCTTTATGTTCTGAACAATACAACAAAACGTTTTCCTCTCGTAATGGTCATGAGCGTGACGCCATCAATTATCAATCATCAAGCTTCTTGTTCAATAGTTTTTTCAGGACTGACAAATCAAACTGTTCTCCGTGGTATAATAATATGTTCTTAAAATTAGTTTTTTTTCTGCATGAAGATTGAACTGGTTTTTTTTTATATATACCTTTACTAGTTAAACTGTCTTAACCCTATTTACCATGGGCATAAATTTCCCGCGGAAAATTAAATTGTTTATTACTCAGCGAGTTTAAAAACAGTCAACTTGGCCTTATAGGAGAATTCCTAAAATTTTATCTTGTTTCTGGTTTTAGAAAAATTTATACAAATGTTTTTTGGGTGTGGTCAATTTGTTTCCGGGAGTCGGAAAAACATTATTTGATCAAAGTACTAATTCTCTTAAATAAGGTGGCTAAATAAGCTTTCTTTTGTTTATTTTGTCCTTTCTGACAATTAGTAATTAGCATTCATCTTGTTTAACAATTTCATTTCATGAAAAATATCAACATTATAATAACAAATTGTACAAAATTATTGCTTTTCATTGCACCCTTCTTATATATGAAATATCTCTTTCCTGGTAAAGTTAGATACTAAGTGATTCCATTTCTTGGCATATTGACCTGTTCTAAGAGACATACATCCTGGCAAAATTATGGTTTCTCAGAGCAAATATATTTGTCTTGACAAGATGAGCTGTTTTAAGAAGAATACTCCTGCTTCCTGCTTCCTGCTTTCTGGTAAATGTGGGTCGTCTAAGGAAACTTAAACTATTTCATAGATTCGCTCGAAGAGTATCCTCGTTAGCAGTTAAAATTCCTATTTCCTTCTACTGCTGCTTTTGAATGATAGTAAGTAAATAATAATAATGCAAATAAACTACAAAAAAATAATGTAATGTGTACATGATATATATGGTGTTTTATAATAGAGAACATACCACATTATTATAATAGGCTGTCTAAACTTCTTCTTTTTTCTTTTTCTTTTGGCGCACACAAGATATAAACATATATGACCTATGATTCTATCGAAGAGTTCATCCTTCGCACTGTGGCGTGAATGGGAGTCGAACCCGCAACCCTTGGATTGCAAGTTCAATTCGCTCACCACTGTGCCATAGCTCCACTTCTAATATCTAATATCTAAGCATATCAAAGACATCTATCTAGTTTTACTCAAAGATATTTTACAAAATTATCTACCAGATATACAAGAATTAATTTTAGTTTGATTAACCTGTTAATATGTATTACTATATAAAATTTTAGGTATAATTTGTAATTTATATTATTATGGTTTTACAAACACCCAATCAAAATTACGACGTTATTAAATTTCCCTCGAAAATAAAAGGAATGCAACACGCACTACCTGGACAATCCCCTGTAAATATGCATGTGTTACATAATGTTTATCATTGCTGTTTTCAGGAGGATGGACGCAAATAGCGAATGTGTCAACCACTGCGGGTAACAAACCACCCTTATTGGATAGTTACTTGGAATCCAATCCAACGAGACTGTCGAAAATGTCAAAAAGGAAACCTTTCGCATTGAATTCAGTTGGCATTGCAGAGCTACATAAAACATTCAACTTCACACAGATTCGTATATATTGCCACAAAACTTGGCATAACAGGACATTTCATATAGCAACAACGGAAACACCAGTTGGGGATAAAGTTGTCAAATTCTTCATGGGGAAACTATCCGATGGCCCCCCATCATGTGGTTCATTCAAATTATTCAGCGATGACAATTCCGTTTTATCTGATTCAGCTTGTACAGCTGGCGGATGGATTAGTACTTGGGGAGATGTTAAGTCAATTGCAATGCACAAACAACCATATTTATTGGTCGCTGTTACACGTTATCAACACTATTTGTCTTTAGGAGATAGGGGTTATGAATGCGATGATTACGTACGTGGTGATTTAACTGATCTAACAGAAGGAAAGTGGATGTATTTTGTACGCTGAAGTACAACATTGTTTTTAGTCTTCTATTTAGTCTTAGACTTCTCAGTCATGTTGTAATATATAACAACTTTCCAAATTTAACAAAATAGTGTTTTACGAGAGTGATGTAAGGCTGGAAAGATGTAAAGCTAAATATTTTCCGTTTAATCTTTCAGTTTAATTAGTCGTTCGTTAACTACCATTTATGGAATTTGATTGGTTCTTTCAGAAAGACGATCGAAAAAAGTAGGAACATGTTTTACTATTCAGCGAAAACGGCCCGAAAAGTCGAAAATATAGCGCAAGCGAGCGATATTTTAATGGAAATCAATCAGGTTTTAAGGAATTTAGTATCAAACTAACCAACTGTTCATTATGAATGGATACGAAAGGTACCTCGCTTACCTCAGAATTGGACTATTTAGAGATACAGACATATTTATAGTATGTGAAAAGACACTGGTATGCGCGATCTTATGAGGTTTCCTGTCAGCATGATTTTATGCGGCTTCCTACATAATAACCAATATCACATTCAATAAAGTGGAAAGGGCTAAACACCAACGGAACAAAATTACTTATGATTTCTGTATATTATGGCCATTATTGTTGTCAATAACTATAGTGATACACATAGATCCTGGTAAATCGAACCATCTCGAGAGCTATATAGACTTAGTACGTGTTGACGAATGTTCGAGTTGTTCAATGCATAGTATCCCCGGAAAAGAATAAAATCGTTTGTCATTTCTTTGCTATTTTGCTTTTTCCAGGGGATTAAGTATTGGAAATATAATGTAAAATAAATTTGTTAAAAGCTGATAATTCCCCCTGGTTCCTCATAAAAAAATAGGAAGTTTAATAAAGCCAGGAGGTATGGTTATGAGTAGTGACTGCGAGTTCCAGGTATCTACATTCTTGTTACTGAAAATAAACTGTACCTGGAAATCGACCACATATGAAGTGTACCAACAGGTGGGTTATGTTAAATATGAAGTGTACCAACAGGTGGGTTATGTTAAATATGACGTGTATCAACAGGTGGGTTATGTTAAATATGACGTGTACCAACAGGTGGGTTATGTTAAATATGAAGTGTACCAACAGGTGGGTTATGTTAAATATGACGTGTATCAACAGGTGGGTTATGTTAAATATGAAGTGTATCAACAGGTGGGTTATGTTAAATATGAAGTGTATCAACAGGTGGGTTATGTTAAATATGAAGTGTATCAACAGGTGGGTTATGTTAAATATGACGTGTATCGACAGGTGGGTTATGTTAAATATGAAGTGTATCGACAGGTGGGTTATGTTAAATATGACGTGTATCGACAGGTGGGTTATGTTAAATATGACGTGTATCGACAGGTGGGTTGGCATACCGGAAAAGCGGGACCCAGGACCCTCAAGGAGGACCCAGGACCCAGGACCCAGGACCTTCAAAGAGGACCC
>JANTOQ010774224.1:0-18625 GCA_027564595.1 Bythotiara depressa | reverse complement strand
CTGTAACAAGAAATATACGACTGCGCTTCCGTAAGTTATTCACAAGGATAACATTGAACGCATATTGATAACACTGATCGCTCGGGAATATAACGGGAGAAATACGGATATTGTTTATGTCCGCATAAGTAATTCACAAGGATAACATTGAACGCACATTGATAACACTGAGCGCATGCTAATACGGAAAAATAAGTGTCCGTTTATGTCCGTATAAGCCAATCTGAAATAAACGGAATATTAATTGCTCCGGATAAGTCCGCTAATTTTAGAAATACTTATCCGGGATTATCCTGCTTCGGAAAATTACGATTATTTGCTTTATCCTTTTATTCCGTAAAATTCCGTTATTCTGTATAAATACGGACTCCGGTTTTCCCTTAACAGGCACCTATTTCACGCAGTGTGCGTTACTTTATTTTATGATCACATTATTTCAGGTCCTTATATAGGCGACATGGCATTCAACAACCTTCTGTAGCAGGAGCAGTTCTAATACCGGAGGAGCGTGAGGACGACTTACAAAGAGACCCAGATGTTGACATAGATATTGTTCATGAACGAGCTGGCATTGAAAGTCAGATGGACGAGGAGGTAGTGATAGACTATGAATAAGAGAGCGACGCTAATGACGATGATAGTAAACAAGCAGCAAAACAATATCTAAACAAGATGAGTGGATAAGACCAACTCTTTCAAATATGGAGTAGGTTCTATTAAAAACTGTAAATACAGATTTAAGTAAAAGCTCCGCTACTCTAGATCTGCTATCGCAATTCCTTGATGTAGACTTCCCAATGAACACTTTTTGAAACTAATAGACACAATAAGTAACGATCCACAATTGTATACCAACTAGCAATAACTAAATTTCCTCAAAGGCGCATGTATTGGTCACATGCTACAAATGTTCCAATAACAAGAGATCGCTTTAAAGATATCATATCGGTGTTAAATTCCACTGACAATGAAACGGAACCTACAAAATAGCACCCTAATATAAGAAGACATATAAATTATAACTCCTCATGAATCATTTGTGTGGTGCATTTCCCAGTTATCCCAGAAGATTACCAAGCATTTGAGGAGGTGATGAGTCCATTTAAAGGGGAACTCAATATCAAAGTCCACATGAAAAATAAGCTCACAAAATGGGGTTATAGGTTGTCATCCAGAGCTGGAAATCTGGAGATTTACAAATTTGTCGAAGTAAAGAGGAAAGTGGTCTTCCTGATTGTTATGATTCACTATTCCAACTTGGAGAATCTGCGAATTTTTTGCTGCGTCTATGTCCTACATTTGAGCGATTTAAACACATAATATTTTTTCATAACTTGTTTGCTAGTCCAGAGTTGATTATTCAATTCATATAAGAAGCAAAATTCTGTGTTGTAAATTTGACATCTGTAAAAGAAACGAAGAAAAATGGTAGAGGGGATATGGAACAAGTGGTGGACCTAGAAAACGGAGTTGTGTTCTGTAATTGGTTTGATAGCCGCCGTGTGCTAACTATCTTGAAATTTATTGGGATGGAACCAGTCGATGAATGTAAACGTTATGACAAAAATGAAAATAAAATGAGCACCTTTTCACGTCCTGCTAGTATGTCTTTATACAATAAATACATGGCAGGTGTGGATTGGTCCGACATTATTTTAGTTTTGTGTCACACAAAATTAAAATAAAAGAAATGGCATCATCGTATCTTTTCCCTTCTAGTATCCTTATCTATCGTGAATGCATGTTCCATGCACTGCCAAATGCTTGATTTTATTAGTGATATTGACAGATTTTTATGTGCATCAATTGATCACGTAAATTCAAAAGAAGAGGTAGAGGAAACAAACAAAATTGCGAAGAAGTTGGTAGTCAGAGGAGCACATTAACCTGACCGTCTCCTAAACGATGATTGAAACCACTGGCCACTACAAGATAAGTTTCCACTGCAATATCAGTATGCTAGCTGGATGCGAAATTCATAATTTATTTGTTCAAAATGTCAAGTTTACCATTGTGTAAATGGAACTGATTGCTTCATGAACTTTCATGGTAAAGAATGCGAATAAACTGTTTGGTTTCGTGTATTGCATTCATTTTAAAATAAAGGGTTTTTCATAAAACGCTATGGGGAAAAAGCTTTTACCATTCATTGACCAAGAATAATAACGTGTTTTTATTTTTGTTTGTATCTGATGGAAGTTTAAATAAAATACGAAATCAATAAATGTCTAAAAAAATATATTACTCTAACTTCCTGCTACCCATATATGCGCTGCAAAGATAATTTCCTGATAGCTGAAATATCCCCATATATGTTACACATTATTCAGACATATCCTTTAGCACGCTTGTTTAAAAAAAATATCAATATACATTACAGGATAGGACTGAAACACACCTCCGGCCTTACTTTCTAAAATTTAAGGCTTGCAAACTATCTACCTTCTTTATTTTGTATTTAGGTCGGTTTCTGATATATCAATTGGTTATGCAGCGGATTCATTACAGGTATAGAAGTCTTTAACAAACTCTTACTAAAGTTTTACTTCTACAATAAAATGGTCCATTTCATCGTACTAACTGAAACGAATCCCCTATTTCATCAATATTTTTCTAGCAAAGATGTAATATGAGGTATGAGGCTGACAGTAAAACCTTATTTTGTCAATACAAACTATTACTGAAATAAAGTGAATACATTCTTCTTCTTTACTTAATGTGAATAAAGTTATCTAAGACATAGGTAGCTTCACACCTTTCCATTGTTACTTGATTGTATTTAAATGTCATATTTGAGCATTACGACAATTTATTTTATTCTCAGTGTTATTTTCCTCAGATCATTAATCTCGATTTTCACCTTTTAAATGCTGCGTAGACTTACATATTAACATTCCAAATTAATTGTGCTAGCAATAATTTATGGTGTCATTTTTCTTCCCCATAAATAAACTTTAGATTAAGCACAAGTTGAACTTTTCCTTATCGTAATAATATATCGTCGAAAGCTTTCGCGTACCACATTCTGGTAAAGAATGAAAATATACAAAATATTTGAACAATAAACCAAATGTAAAGATCTAAAATATAAAATCTGTAATGTACATTATTTCCTGACCATCGTGGCGGTATGGATATCGTAGCCTTTTGATAGGTTTCCAACAGTTTCCCACGTTTTTTGTAGAACTTTGTATTTCACGATACAGTACTGATTATAGAAGACATAATGAATGACTGTCAATTTATGGAAATATTTAATTAGTGCCATGGGAACTTTTGCCCTGGAAAAACGGACGCTATGTTATACACTCAGTAACCTATGAAAACAGTTACAAAGAAGATTCACAATTATGTCTAGTCTCAACGACAAGCTTCCAACTTATAGTGGTTGGTATTCTTCACAGGCTAAATACGTAATAAAATATTATCTCCGAATCTCGACAGCAAATAGATATGTGTTGTAGAGATGATAAAATAAATATACTCGATTACTGCAATCACCATGCAGTTAGAGAAGCAAAGTTTAATAATTTCTGCAGAACAACATTCGTTCGTTTATTTATTGTTTTTAAAAGAACGTTTGCATGACGTACAGCGTTAATTTTCAAATATTTTTATTTTATTTTTCAAATGCGCGCTAACTTTTTTGTTTACCTCTTCCCCCATTGTCAATAATAGTCAAGAAGTTAAAACGCAGTCAGGTAATAAAACACACACTGGACGGTTTTTATGTTGTACTGGAAAATACAAATTCCGAGTTCAAAAGTCCGAACCTAGTATGCCTATAGAATTCAAAATCTATTATGTTCTTGACATTAATTTTATGTAGATACATTTGACCACGAAATACGAATGAGTATAGTTAATGCGATACATAGTTCTAATGTATATTTATATTTATTTAACATGTGCTGTTAGAACTATTTTACAAATTGAAAGTAAAAAAAAATGTATTCTGGCAGTTTAATTTATACGTAAGTAACATCAACAAATTTGTACTATGGTTACATATGGTGGTTAGAGGTACTTTCGTAAATTTCTACATGGGAGAATCTTTTTGTTGCATGTTATATTTTATTTTTACAGCAGGTTTTATGACACATCTGTATATCCCACTTTGTTTTGTAAGCATAGTTCCTGCTTTTCAATAAAAACACAATACAAATATTATCCATGTATAAAGTTGGTTTCAGCAGTTATTTTCCAGGCTAATTGTGTTTACATTTAGTATAACATTAAGGTTTTAAATGATCGCAGAAAATATTTTATTTTTATTTTCTCAGGATGGACGGAATAACTCACAAAACGTGACACATGAAATCAACCTGGAGGAATGGGATACATATTTCGACAGGTATATAGCACTAGCTGTCTATATCTACTGTGTTTAATTTTGTGTTAAGATTTATAATTTATATAAATTTATTACATTATAATGATATTAATTTCCAAATTATTTAATTAAAACCAATGAAACTTGCAAACTATCTGTTTTTTGGACTTTATATTTAGGTCAACCATCTGTGACAACGAATCAGCAGTTTATTCAACTATTCGTAAGAAACAGGTATGATAGTCTTAGCAAATTAAAATGTTACATCTGCAATACAAATGGTTAATGTTCAGGGACGGACCTAGGACATGAATCCGGCCAAGCGTGTGTTATGCTACTAGGCCCAAGAGGTTAATCTAGCTTCTATTATTAGCCTGTCAATGCGGCGCACTCTGCCGCATGATCAAATGTACCCAGTAAAAAAATAATACAATAGGAATGGAAATATGTCACTTCCCTCAAAAAGAGAGAAGCTGACAGACATTATTCTCATTCATACATTTGTGTTAAGGAGACCAAATTGTCAACCGGGGTATGGACTAAAATACGCACCAGCAGGAATAGCAAAATTATGTTATTATACCTAATTGTATAAGCAATTACGCATACCCACTTAATTAAACTATCACCCCTGGAACCGACAACACTCCAGACAACGCATCAACAAGTCGGTTTCTGTTAGAGACCACAACGACGGATTGACTCTCGCATGATCTACTGAGAACCGGGTTGAAGTTATTAAATACTTACCTTTTACAACATCCCGAACTATCTAATGATAGCACACTTATGCTTCACCCCTTAGCCGAATAGGTCCATCCCACCTGATATTGTCCGTTATGGACTACCCTTTAAGGAGGAGCTAAATGTTACTCAGATCCAACAAAAACACAGTACAATTACACGGAACAAATTAGGTTAAGCAATATTAACAGCTACTTCACGTTCATTAAGGCCATTAGGTGTGAATGTGTTTAATTTGTATTGCCAAAAAGATTATATTGGGCGTAAAGATAAAACAACGATCGCCTGGCCAATGTGGGTAAATACCCAACCAGACATACCATTGTGGCCTTCTTGTTTAAAATGTGCGTGAAATAGATGTTGTTGGACAGATATACCTGAACTATGTTTACGATGACACGACTTATAGTGGTTAAACCCTAGTCTAAATTTAGTACTGGCGCTGCCAACATACTGAATGTTGCAGGTTTTACATTGTTCCAAGTACACGACAATAGTGGAGTTACAGTTAAGCTGGTTGGCATTAATGTTGTATGCATGTTTCCCCGTTTTGTCGGAAAATTGCTTAGTTTCTGAAACATAATTGCATACATCACAGCGTTCACCCCAACAAATACCAGAATATTTATCTGTGTTAAGGGTGATATTTGGTACTTTAGCTTTTTCTAGGTGGTCTTTTTAACTTTTCCTTTTTTATATCCAACAATATGTATGTCTGTAAAAACGTTGCGATGTTCCTCATCCGGAGTTAGGAGTAGGTGTATTTTCTACATTAAATATTTAACCCTTGCATATGTTGGATGGTATGTAATATTCAATGTCAAAACCGGGTTTTTCTTAAGTCGAGTCTTATTATTAAGGAGTTCTTATCGAGTAAACTTCCTGGCCTGAAGTATTTGTTGCCGAACTAATTTATCACTATACCCCCTATTCCTTAACAAAACCTGCAATTGATTACATCTGTGATCAAAAAATATCCCTTCAGAGCATATTCTATTTAGTTTCAAAGTTTGACTATACGGATTGGATCTATTTGCATGGAAAACATGACAAGAATAGGCCTCCAAATATTGATGCGTAACTGTTGGCTTAACATAAAGATCCGGGATGAGTCTATCATCGTAACGTATTACAGTTAGATCTAAAAAGTTAACCTTTTCTGATGACATACACTCTATTTTAAATTTTACTGTTGAGTGACAGCTATTAAGTTCATAAATAAATGTTTTAGGCTCTTCTAAATCATGAAAATATCATCTATGTAGCGGCACTATATTAATGGTTTTAATAAGGAGTTATTAAGAAAGTTTCGTTCTAACTCAGCCATAAATAGGATGGATGGCATATGGTGGTGCCATTTTAGTTCCAATGGATGTGCGTTGTTTTTGTTTAAAATAACGAGAGTTGTGTTCGAATACGTTATTTTTCAAGACACCTTCTGCTAAATCCACAAGACTGTCTGTAGAGATAGTCTTATCTTCCCTTTCATCTAGAACTTTTCTTATAGCTGTCAACCCATCCTCATGAGAAATATTAGGATATAGGCCCACTACATCAACATTGCATAATAAAGAGTCATCAGACAAAAGAGGCCGTCCTCTCTGTTTATTCAAGAAATCGTTAGTGTCTTTATATATATATAAATGAAGAGCAAATGTTATCCTGGCAATTACTTATAGCGTCTGCTTTTACCGCTTCAGTGGAAGACAAACCAGTATCAGATATTGTGTGTGACAAAGAAAATCTAAGAATATATTATTCAACATTTTTAGCGTATTTTTTCGGTTCGACAATAGAAACAACTTACGCACACTTTGCTTTATCAAACCTTTGATGAATTGCCTATTTTTTCTGATGCCGCCGCTGATTATATAAAAAAACTAACCATCCACTGAGTAGATAATGGACAACTTATGTTGATAGTGATAGTGGTACATTTTGTACATGACTAGCGTCTGTAATTTCAAGGCATATAACCTTTCTATTATCCCTAGGAGGAGTCATGAGCAAAGCCCTAGTGGCATTTAATACACCCATTTGTGTTAGACCAGCCTATGTCCTCTCCCGCCGAAGCACTCAAGTACGGTATATTGTCTATGAACTTTCGTCGAAATTCTTGTTTCAGACGAAGCAAAAGGTTCCCAACATTTTGGGAACCTACGCATCACATGCGCTTTCACGAAGAAAACAGACGGCGCTAGAGAAGCTCGCAGCCGTAGCAGAAGAACGAATATATAAACGAAGAAGCAGAGAAAGAAGGAGGAGTGAAAACCTGGTTTATACGAAACTTCATAACTTGACAGTTGGATATTTCATGCATATTATTTATGAATACAATAGGTCTTAGTCTGTATCTACTAGCTCTAACTTGTAGCTGAGTATATAAACTAGGCTAAACCACCTCTTCGATATTTTAAAAATTTACAAAGTGAAACACAATATATTTTTTAAATGTATGTTCCTGTGTAATTATCTGTTGCTTCCTTGGTGGCATGGCCAAAATATGGTTGCAACAGGGTTCAAGCATCAACCTTTCCTCTAACTGTTATATCTCATTCATGATAAATTTGTTATGTGCACACAATCTAGTATTTTTAGCTAGGTATAGCTAGTTAATTTAAAACTTACCACCATATGTAATGACAATGGTACAGCAATGAGCAATTTCATATTACATTCATACAGGTGTATGGAAGTAAAACAAATCCAGGGCATTCCTTATTTTTACATATATTTCTAGGGGTAGCTAAGCTTATGATTAAAATTAGTCAAGTAATTTATTTGTGGCTGTGTAGCATTTTCCAGGGTGTCCAACGTGAGAAGGATGGATTAAAACTCTTATTTCCTATCCCTTAAGCACACTAAAATTTAATTCGATGTACATCTTTACTGCTGTCCAAGTTGTTGTTTCTGTTTAATTTATTTTCCAGGGTGTTAAACGTGACATCCTTTAGATTTCTAACCTCTAAAGTACATCAAACTGCACTTCTATTTGCCACGAAAACAGATAAAATTGTGTTGCTTTAGCTTTTAATAAAGTGAGAATTTGTAGCTACAATTTCAATGGCCAATATCAAAATTATACCACTCTACCCCCTGTATGTATAAAAATGGAATTGCCCGCCAGGAAATCAACCAATATCAATTTATTTGTGTTCCTTTTTCGCTTTTGAATAATCTTAACAGTCTTAATAATATTTTTAATTTTAAAACTAAAATAATGGTTTATGACAATGTTTTTAATTGATTTCCTTACAAGCTTAATTCCTATGTTGTTGTTTTACATTGATTCGAGAAACCTTCACAAGTAAAAACTATGAAGAAACTGGAATTTTACTAAATATTTAAACATAAACACAAACAGACGGTTCAGAGAAATCTTTGGAAAGTATTGAGAACGTCAACTTTTGTAAACGAAATATCCTTTATGTTTTTAAAATTAAACCTGGGAAGTTGTGAAGTATATGTATCAGGTTATGAAAGTTATTTATACCATACTGTTGTGTTGGACTATGTACAGAAAGAAGTGTTATTCTAGATATAGAAAACTTGGCTCATAAATCATTTTAAAATGTTATTTATGGCAGTTACATCAATTTGTAAGCATGGCAGGCGAATTTGCAGAGTTTGCTAGATATGAAAGTTTGCTCTTGAAAAGGAATATTCACCTGGAGAATACGCAGTGCAATGTGAATCCAGTCTTCCATATAAACTTATAAATCATGAAGCATAGGAAGCTCTAAGGTATAAAATTAACAAGAAGAATAGTTTATATTTACGAAAAAGTAATAACCTTTTGTGAATAAAAATATAATGATTATGTCAACATTTGGCTATACCCCTCCTCTATATATAATTTTCCATTTGAGAACCCCCTTCTCCTCCTAGATAATACAAGAATGTTTCTTATCACACCAACCAAATATCAATATACAGTTGTACAGGAAATATTTATGGATGGATGTTAGCTAGATTTGTAAAATTTTCTTGAAAGGCTATTTGAGTTTATTTCATGAATTGATTTTTGAGAACCATCCACACTGATTAAATAGTCAGGACTTGACATTGTTGGAAGGGACAATTGAGGAGTACACCAGTCACCTGAAGGTCACCCAGCACACTAATAACATGGATAGCGTCTTCATCGTATGTGATTGGTATATGCTGCTTCAGGAAACAGCCGTGCGTATTTCATGTTGCGTACTACCACCCTATAGTTAACTGCAATGATATACATAACCTTGCCAATCATCCCACGATAACCATGTCATAAGTTGTGCAATGTGAAGACCGTCAGTGGAAATAATTCTCTGAGTATGTCTTATGAATTTTTCTTGGCCTAGCCTAAATATCTATTATTATTATTATTATTATTATAATTATTACCAGAAATCAAGCTAACAGTGCCAAAAATGTCTGATTCATTTGGTTATTTCACTTGGTTACTGGTTACTGACTGGTTAGCATACTATTTTTATGCGTACCTATTTTATGACTACCAGCCACTGGATCAGTTGGACAAGAGTCTGCACTGATTACAAGTTTCATTAAAATAACTTTACTTTTCTTCCATTAGTTTACAATAAAAATACTTCATTAATATCCTGGGAACTTCCTTTATTTAAATTTATTTTCAATAGAAAATGCTATTCATAATTCATTGAATTCATTTAGACACAAATTTTGATACAGAATGAGCCAATCAATGAGGGTTAAATAGTTACTTTATGCAACATAAACTTTTATTAACAGTTGACAAGAGGGATTTTATACGAATTAGGTAATTCATTATTTATTTGGACTGTAAGTTATATTTTTTGAAAGATTACTATATAATATTTCCAGAAACATGTAAAATGGCAAAACACTGACCAACATGGAATGACAAGGTGGAAAATTCATGTCAGTGATAAAAGAGAACCAGCCAAATGAATGAGCTTAAAAGCTGTGAACCAAACGGACGCATAGTTTCCAATTGACAGTAACTGATATGAGGCACCAAAGTTGCTGTTAAATCAAATTAACTCATTCCTCTATAAGTTGCACTAAACAACAATGTGACAAAAATAGAAGTTAGAGATGAAACTTATTTTCTAATTTGTATTATAAAGTGGTACAAAGTGGGTTGTACATACTAGTGGGTGTAGGGTGGCTTGAGAGACAGCCCCAATTTAATATAATACCATAATTCAAGTGAGGTTGAATGAAAGCAAAATTGACCTGAGTGTACTAAGATGTCTAATTTTGGAGAAGACCAATGCCTTTGTGTAATTTAGTTTGTTGTATTTGTTGTTTCCAGTGGAGGCTTTTATCATTTATGGCTACGGTTACAAGGTATTTTGTGGAGGATTCTTTTGCTAGTGGAAGTTTGTTAATTTTTTGTAGGGTTGGGCGAGAAAATTTTATATATATAGTTAGATGTGTCTACATTCAGAGTTACTAGATTCTTTTGCTTGTAACCATTGAGAGATTTTAGAAAGTTCTCCAGTAAACGTCCTCCTAAGTGTTTCTGAACTAGTATATATAAGAGACTTAGTACCATCTGCAAAAATAAATTAAAATTTGGTTTACGAATTTTGATTATTTGTATATCATTTATGGAAAGTAAAAAGAGGACCAAGACGATATTGCTAGGGACTTTATTTCAAAATAACAGGAAAGTAGCACTTATTATTAAGTTGGGTGGAGCAAGCGTTATGTACATATAGACTATTTAAATTTTTGATTAGCGTGATGGTCTCTTTTGCCGTTTGAAACGGCGATAATTGGACAATTTTTAAGTTTTTTTTTGCGAAATGTGGAATAACTGCAATATCTCAGGAACTATAAAAGATAATCTAACTCTGTAAAAAGTGACTTATTCCTTAATGTTTCATTATTCAAACGATCCAACTCTTTATGCCACTCATCTGATCCTTTTCACCGTAACGAAACCTTACGATCGTCACTGAACCGCCATATTTATGAAATAAATAACTTTACATCCGATTATCTCCAAGTTTAATATATGCTTCTTCGGGGGCTTACGTCCGTGGCTTCATTTTTAACGTACAAATAATTTTAAATTAAAACTTTAAAGGATACTACTGGGGCTTTTCCTTTTTTTTACAGACGAAGCCACCTTCAAAAATGAAGCTTAATACATTCCTTATTGCTTGAGATAATTTTTTTTATCCTTTTGCATGGCGTAAGGTGACGAATTGCACAAGTTTGGATCCCCGTTTTAGTATAACTTCATAGCTATGAGGGAGATACATGGCGTGCAGTATTCACACACAACTCATCTTCCATACTATAAAATACAAACTTAGAAATCAAACCAAGTTTAACAATTTTTGAATTTTATTGTTATGCGCCACTCGGTAAAAACAAGACCGAGATAATTAATGGCTGCAGGAAGTTACGAGCGAAGGACATGTTTAGATGGGGTAAACATTTTGTTTGATTATCTAGCCAATATTTTAACAAAATGGTCTGAAATATTTTTTTAAATGGAGAATGGTGTTCATATTAACGAGCGGAAATTTTGTTTTACGGAAAAAAATGGGCATTTCATTAAAAAAGTTGCTATATGTTGTGAATTTGTGGGTTTTTTACTTATTTTTCAATACTTATTAATTCTAAACTCCTTTGTGTCACGGCAAGGAATATAAAGATATTTACTAGGTTCAGGACTTCAGGACTTCACAAACAGGACTTCAGTTATGGCTTCTCCTGGAAATAGTTCTTAAAGACAGGTGGCTATAGCTACCTGTAGCTACATATATATTTAAAAGCTTTTATTTATTTGAATCCCCACGCACACAAAATATTTTATATTCAAAAAGCTAGTTATGCTGCTGTTTGCAGAAACCAAGTCACTTCTCTATTTGTAATTTCGTTAAATACTCACTTGTGTTTTTATAACCTGAGTAATTCACTTTTTTGAGCCCTTGCGCACACCAAATTTCAAATGAATCTATTATTATCATGGCGAGAAGGAGGAGAAGCCATATTGAATCACACGGTCGTCGCTTTACGGATTTTGTATACATTTTAAATTAGAACTCAGTCTTCCACTGAAACAAGAATTTCGACGAAAGTTCATAGACCAAAGACACAGGTCGCTTGACTAGCATCGGTCGGCGGGAGAGAACATAGGCTATGTTAGACAAGCTCTCTGCTTTGAAGTATAGAAAAATATTTTGGTTACTTTTTTTATGGAAAGGGTCGAAGATGACCAAAATTGGTTAACTAATTTTCAGGCAAAACAATGCAGCAGCTTAATCCTATATACCAATTCAACATAAGCGCATGCCATTTTTTTTACTGTAGGCTTTACACGGAAACGCACCTCGGATTTGAAATTTGGCCAACTAGCTGTCAGGAATGCAATTAAGCTGCCTATACACCAATTCAACATAACTTTTTCCTAGTAGAAATATACGCTATGTTATACACTCATCAACTTATCAAAACAATTACAAATAAGACATACAATTATTTCTAGTCACAACGAAAAGCTTCAATCTTAAAGTGGTTGGCATTATTCACAGTCCAAAGATGTAATAAAATAATATCTCCGTCTTTCGACAGCAAATAGGTATTTTAAAAAGTATGCTCGATAACTGCAATCACGATGCAGTTAGAGAAGCGAAGTTTTATAATTTTGCAGAATAACATTCGTCGTTTATTTATTGTTTTTTAAAGAACGTTTGCATGACGTACAGCGTTAATTTTCAAATATATTTATTTTATTTTTCAAATGCGTGAGTTCTTTTATGTTTAACACGTCTCCATTGTCAATAATAGTCAAGAAGTTAAAACGTAGTCAGGTAATAAAACACACACTGGCCGGTTCTTATGTTGTACTGGAAAATTCAAATTCCGAGTTCAAAAGTCCGAACCGAGCATGCCTATAGACTTCAAAGTGTCTTGTGTTCTTGACATTCATTTTATTGTTAGGTAGATACATTTGACCACGAAATACGAATGAGTATAGTTAATGCGATACTTAGTTTTAATGTATTTTTCTATTTATTTTACATGGGCTGTTAGAACTATTTTACATAGAGAAAATAAAATAAAAAGTATTCTGGCATTTTAATTTATACGTAAGTGACCTCAACAAATTTGTACTATGGTTACAGATGGTGGTTAAAAGTACTTTCGTAAATTTCCACAATGGGCAATCGTTTTGTTGCATGTTAAATTTTATTTTTACAGTAGGTTTTATGACACATCTGTATATCCCACTTTGTTTTGAAAGCATAGTTCCTGCTTTTCAATAAAAACTCAATAAAAATATTATCCATGTATAAGGTTGGTTTCAGTAGTTATTTTCCAGGCTAATTGTGTGTTTCATTTAGTATGACATTAAGGTTTTAAATGATCCAAGAAAATATAATATGTTTAACTTCTCAGGATGGACGGAATAACTCACAAAACTTGACACATGAAAACAACCTGAAGGAAAGGGATACACATTTCAACAGGTATATAGCACTAGCTGTCTATATCTACTGTGTTTAATTGTGGGTTAAGATTTATAATTTATATAAATTTATTACATTATAATTATATTAATTTCCAACTTATTTAATTAAAAACTATCAAGCTTGCAAACTATCTGCTTTTTGGACTTTATATTTAGGTCAATCACCTCTGTCAACGAATCAGCAATTTATTCAACTATTCATCAGAAACAGGTATTATAGTCTTAGCAAATTAAAATGTTACATCTGCAATGCAAATGGTGAATTTTTAGGAACGGATCTAGGATTTGTTTGTACTTACTCAAAAGAACTGAGCACGGCAGATGCGAACAATGCATCTGGGTGTTTGCGGTAGGCGCTTTTATCCTAAGGGTGCGAAATCCTTAGAAAAGTTTCCATTTTGCGGTATCTGAACAACTAAATACAGCTTTCCTGACCAATCTAAAGTCTATACTTAAAGAGATTTATGCCATGTTTTGTTACCAAAATTTGTTATTAGTTGTTTAATCCTATTCAGCCTAGGTGGAAGTGTGGGGAATGAAATCTGCCCCCGCCTGTCGGTTTTTTTAAATATCTTTTGAAAAACTGAAATCTTGTGACTTTTTCTAACATTTACTAAATTTTTATTATTTGGAACAATGGTTCTTCCATTGGGATTAGATCCTCAGCAGGTGGGTGGTCAAAAAATGCTTTTCGTTGTCATGATATTTATACGCTTGGAAAGATAATTTTGTTTTTAAATCAGAAATAATAGTCAAATAAGCTACTTCTATTTAATAAAACACCCCCAGGCTTATTTTAGAACATTTAAAGTAGGTCTCAAATTTCTTAGTGATAAATAGGCAAAATGTGTTTGATGACATCATCAGCACAGTGATGTTGACATGAAAATAATTTTTTACCAAAATGTTTCTATTTGTGCCAAGAAATAGTGTTATTGTACGGCTGTATCAAAAGTTATTTAGTGGAGGAGGGGGCGGATTCGCAATTCCCTTGGTCCTGACCGACCCAAAAAGCCTTGGCTGAATAGGGTTATAAACAAATTCGTGGCATTTATGATTATTTGACGTGACGATTTTAATATATTTGTGAGGGCATAATTTAGTAAAACGACGGAAAATTCGGAACATTTAAAGGGGTCTTTAGGTAAATATTTATTTTTTCTTGAGAAATAGGTCTAGAGATAAAATGTAACATAAAGGTAATATTTGATCAACCGATATTGGAACAGAACTGTTCCAATTTTCAGGAATTATTTTTTGTAACTAACTTTAATTACAAATATTTGTATATAGAAAATATATTAAAATATATTAAAAACTGCTCAGTATTCGTTACTCAGATTTTCACATCGTACATAAGTTCTTTAGAGGAATAAACATGATACGATACAATACACTGACATAGTCCTTTACCAGTCAAGAAAATTAATAAACGCACGGTTATCCTGATTGATTTTATTGTGAAATGTGATTGATGATATATACGTTATCGGTTAGTGGGACTGCTTTGCTTTAATAAAACTTGTTTCCGTATTCGGCATTTTGATACAAGTTCAGATCTTTTATTTAACATGTGTAATGGTGATAGTGTCACGTGATATTTATCGGTTACTCATAGGTTGCACCTTGTTGATCTATTTACATAAGGTTTATCCCTCTCGAATATTGACCACTTTATTGTGAAACCGTTTTTATTGGATTTCTTTAAATCCCAAATGTGTTTAGATAACACGGTGGACTTGGTTTTACTTTCATATTGACACGAATTATTGTGTTTGTATAATCGATGTTTAAAGGTTAGACCAATGTAGTTAACTCCTTCCTTGCTGTCGTTGGATTTTACATTACAGTTGTAGATGATGTTCTTTTCCAATCAATTACAATTTAAGAGACGTGATTCTTTAACTCGACAGTTTTGATGAATAAACAAATTATTTTGTTTAGGTTTTTTATATGGACGGGTCGAAAACGACCAAAATTGGCCAACTAAATACCAGGCAAAACAATGCGGCAGCTTAATCCTATATATCAATTCTAAATGAGAGCAGCCTTTTTTTTCTTCTATAGACCTTACACTGAAAGCCGCCTGGGATTTGAAATGCTCGTCCAAAAATGAGGCAGAATTCAAAGTTTCAAATGTATATCTGCATTGCAAATCGTTGTGTAGCTTCTTGAAATTTGGAAAAATAAGAAGATTGACCGTGGAGGGTCATCTTAAAACCCCCCATAAATTTATACGGTCAAAACCTTCTTAAGTTTTGAGATTTAAAAACGCTATACATTGATTTGTAGAGTAGCTATGAATTTGAAACTTTATATTTTGACTTATTTTACGACCAGGAATCTGAATCAGATTTAGTGTACAACCAACAGAAACAAATTCAAATTGGAAGCTCGTATGTTTTTTCCTATAAACGTTTTTGGCTGAAATGTTCGAACTTTTCCTAAACGTTATTGGCCTTTCTGGAAGAAAAAAACGTATACATTCGTTTTCCGGCGGTAGATCATTTCTGACAAGGATGTAAGTCAGAAACTAATTTCAAAAAATCTGAAAATAGTTGTTTTAGGTTAACAAATCTTTTCAAGTGTAGCTAATTTTAAAAGCCATAATTCCATATTTAGGTAACTCTTGACAATTTGTATTGCTATCCTTAATTAGGGTTAATGGTGAAGGAGGAAAATCTGGAAATGTTTTAAGGCTGTAAGATTGCAAGAAAGAATAGTTGCTAAAGTTATAATATGATTGTGAAAGACGGTTGATTGTGGTGCTGTTTCTGCTATGAGACTGAGGTTGTAGTTTTAAATACAACCGTTATTTCAACCTTAGTACATCTGAAATATATTTATATACATATATTTGGGTTGATGCCATAGACAAACACAACAACGGTTAAAATTCCATTCCATTACGTTTCACGGTGTTTAACCGATCATCAGATAGTACAGATACAAAGCAAATATCTTACCTCAAAGGCATCAACCCCTCTGCTACATCCTTCGATGTACATTTTTGAACTGACGTTTAGCTAGCTAGCTACAAGTCTTCTTTCTACTCTTCCAAGACGTTTAGAACAAGAAAGTAAACTAAACGAATTTAGTTTTGCTGTTAGATGACTTTCAATATAACTCAAACCGTAATTATCTTAGCGGCTTAAAGCACACCTTACATGCTCCAACATAGCTACATACTTCCATCCAACCTAGGCCGGGACGAGAAAGAACCACAATGTCTGAATGATGGTACCATGTGTTTCGACAAAATGAATTTGTTATGTTTTGACTAAAGCTGAAGAAAATAACAAAACTAAAAAATTCAGATAAAACACTTATAAAAGTAGCTAGTAGTCTAGACAGGGGAATAGTTCTTATTTGTTTTAGAAAAACGAAATTATAATATTTTACTAGAACGACAATAAGTAGGGTTCTCTTTATTTGCTGGGGAATGAGGTAGGTATGGTACCTAACTATAACACCTATTCTTAGAACGCCTCTACTTGTGAGGCCTAGCAGTTTGAACAGCTACATAGTCTAGAAAAATATGAGTTTTATCTTAGTTTTTGAATCAGTAACTAGGTATACAAAATATACAATGAGAATCGAATTCTCAAATTTTACTTTATTTTATTTTATTTTTAATTTTATTTTATTTCCATTTCCATGCTAGCATGGGCTCTTAAAATATACATCCCGGTTTTTCAAAAGGCTTTGGAAACAGGTAATTGCCTAAGAGTGTGGCATCAATAGATTCTCAGTGTCAGCAAAAACAATAAAACAATAAAACACTATTGTTGAATGGTTAGAAAACGAGTAGTATAGATATCTATTTAAGAGAGCTCTGAGCGGGGAAAAATATGAAATATTTATGTTGGAAACTGTAGATATATTTATTATTTTCACAATTGTGAAAATGTGTTGTTACATAGCTATAACATATAAAACATCATTTTATAACTCCAGATAAAAAAACATTTTCACGCTCTCCCAGTCAAACTCTCATAGTTGGTTAAATTGATACATTTATATCTAGGGCTTGAAAGTTTGATTGGTAAAAAATTCTTAAGGCAATACGGTGCTACAGTGGAAGTTTGATTTGTTCTTGACTAGTTCAGTTGAAATTATCTTACTGCTGAACAAATATTATGTATTCTATGGTGCTTTGGTGTCTTACAGGTCACACAGCAAACTGGTATGCAGAAATATATTTTAATTCCTAGCAGATGATCACTATTTTGAAATATATACACCTTTCTTGAATTTATATTTTTTATCTTTCACCAGTTTTCTCAGAGTTTTTATTTTACTATTGCCTATTTCGTCAAATAGTTGGCTTGGATGTACATGTTTACATGTCAGAAAGGGACAGCTTAAAGTAGTGATGGCTATATAATTTTTTTGCTTCCCGGTGTGAAATGTTAGTTGTCGGTACTTACAGCTAATTTTAATATTTATTACGACAACATGTAAAATATTTAATATGGCGAAATATATATAACTACTACTACTACTACTACATATTTTTGCGCCCATTGTACCCCAGTAGGTAAGTTATACGAAACACAAAGGTGCATTTATCTTATCTAAACCTCGTGGCTAATAGGCATCGCCAGTACCTTTTTGTTGTAACATCTTAGTGAATAAAAAATACGATCAACATAAATCATCAAAATAGCGTATATTAGTCTTAGAAGCAAAATCTAATGTTTTTTTTATTTTTGAAATAATCAAATGTAAAATAAAATTAGGGAACACATTCATTTTTAAGTTGAGCTCTTCGGACCAGATCAAACATATATAATGTTTACTTTACAAAGATTAACCAGAACAGTGGAACAGTATAATTTCCAAGTTGTCGAAACTGAAAAGGTAAACAAGCTATGCGATGGAGCTCAAAAAACTATATAGGACTATGTAGGACTATATAAAATTAAACAAGAATCTGCAGACAGCTGAACATCTGCTGTCTTAGCCTGTTCCTATTGACTATAGTTCTACCAAAAAGTGGTCGTTTTCGATTGTGCCTCACTATCAAATTTCAGTTTCGGACAAACAGTAGGAATTTCCCAAATTAAAGA
>JANTOQ010773113.1:5050-18625 GCA_027564595.1 Bythotiara depressa | reverse complement strand
CATTCACAATGACTTACTAAGGTACTGGGACTAGTCATTGTGAATGTTTGCAGTGAGCTAAAATGGCTTCCAAGGATGCACAAGCCTCTGATATGGAGACCTCTGGAACACAATTTCGGAAAAAAAAAAACTTTCTATATTTCCATAAAAGTTGACAGATATACCATGAGGAGAAACAAGAAACATTCGGTAAGAAAACACTTTTTACAGAATAAATAAATATTTACTACAGCTTGAGATATATCAGTTTTCGTATGAACAATAAATCATGATTTTTAGAAAAAGTTTTGCTTACTTTTCAAGTTAGGTTTCAATTCTCATGACGTCAAACAGCCGTGATATGTAAATTGAAACCTAAAGTTTAATGTTGCGAGTAATGATCTAAACTTATGAAGTTTTTGCCGAGACTCCTTATAAAGAGATGTGATTAGCATTGAGAAATTTTCTGACATTAAATTCACTTAATTTTCAGATGCCTCATCTGGAAGAAAATATGATGTGTCTTGATCTTGTATATTCTCACTAAAATATTATAATCAGAATCATCAAGGTTTTCTAGCAGAGTATTGCTAGACTGTAAAGGATCAAATTTAAGATTTTTCAAAGTCTATAGATTGTTCGGACGCCATAATTATCAAAAAGTTAAATATCTAAAAGAGAGTGATTACTAAAGTTTCCTTATGCTTATTTAAAGTCTTGGCTCACAATCCTGTCATATTGAAGAATTGCATACTTGCGTGCATTCCTTAGTCTTTGCACATCTGCCCATAACCTTTTTCTTAATTCAGTAGTTACTTTTGAATAGTCCTCATTTGTAAATATGCCTGTTCCTTTTAAGTTTCTTACATTTTTCATTATTTCTGTTTTATCTGCATATTTTAGTAACTTGAGAACTATTGTTCTTGGAGTGTATTTTCCTTCTGCTTTGTTGTTAGCTTTTGCCCATTGTGCATGTTAAATTATAATATTGTTTTCTGGTTCAAGTTTTTCTTTAAAGGTCGCGATAACTTTCTCTTTCAAATCGTCCCAAATTTCATTTTCTTTCCGACTCCACAACTCCATCTACGCATAAATTATTCGGTCTTGATCGTCCTTCAAAGGTCTCCTAATTTTTTTTTTAGATTTTGTTCTCTTGTAGTTACTGTTCCTTAAGTTCATTTATTTCCTTCTTGTGCGTTTGTTTTATTTCTTTTATGTCTTCTTTTAGTTCGCTTTCTGTGCATCCTAGGCTTTCCTGTAAATCATTAATTTTTTTGTTCATTTCTTTGATTGTATCGTTTACAATATTTGTGTTCACTGCAATTATTTTGCCAGTGTTTTCTTCATGCTTCTTAAACATTTCAGCAAGCATCTCTTTTCTACATATATTCTTTTTCTTCTTGAATTTGTTTGTTGTTTGCTGCCATAATACCAAGATAACGTATAAATATTGTTTGTCAAAAATACTTTGATTATCATAATTTTATAAGAATTTATAAAGATTTATGTAATATAAATCAGAGTGTTTCAAAAGATGTGTGAACTCAATCAATGCTCAAGGTTTTATTGAAAAGCACTATTTACTAATCATGGATTGCTTAATTGTTATTTTGAAAAAGATTTCTGCGTGAGAATGAATCTCCTCCCGGGTGCCTATAAATAAAGACTGGTGCCAATATAATGATTAACACCTAAAAATTATTTTTTATAAATAATTTGTAAGTGTAGGTGTCATTTCATCAAAAAACTATATGAGGCTATGCCATTCCATTGCTACATTGCTGTAAAAAAGTTTTAGTGCAATGTTGTGCTCATTTTGTGGTTACCATCTAAAATATGGAGGTTCAGGAAAATACATGTAGGTGTTTGAGAAAAGTCTAGTGTGAGCTAAAGAATTTTAGGAACAATTTTTAATACTTGTACATTCTGGCAGATGCAAATGCGCTCAATATTCGCATGCCTAATGTGTTATTTTTGTGGTTACTTTCATACTTCTTTTAAAGTTTTCCTCCAGAGGAAAAACAATCATGTGTAGAAACACTAAGCAACTAACATAGAAAAAGAATATTATATATCCTTTTTCCGCAGTCGTTAGAATAGGGATGAAAACTGAGTTTGTATTTCTCCTTTTTCTGCTGCTCGCTTTCTTGCCGCCATCCTGTTGGAAATGATCATCCAAACAAACAAATTCATAATGGCCCCCATTTTACGTCACAGAGTAGATTGACTTGCAGACCAGAATCATGGGTCAGAGTATATTCAGTATAATTTTACTACCAAACACACGACTGTTTCATTCACAAAAGAGTGCGCATATTTTTTTTAGCTAGACTTAACAAATATGGAAGAGATATTACCTTTCAACTTGGATGAGGAGGAATCTGGACGTGGAAAATTATCAAAAATACTGGTGGAAACATGGTGTAACTGTGAAATTATTCTATTTTGTCAGTGCTGGCGACTGTTTCAAACTTTTTCAAACTATACAAATAACATACATACTACAAGCTTAAAAATTCATGAGAGCTTCTCATATAACAGATCCAGTGAAAATAGTTCAAAGTATACCACCATAGTATTCTTATGATGACTATGAATTATGATACCAACACACGTTCAACCTTGTTCCCAAGGTCGTTTTTCCTCCTTCCTTCTCTGGAAACGATGGTGACACACATTTAGGATTCACACGAGGGCCTCTCATGCCTTAGTCCTTCATTACTTGTTCTTGTAATACCAGAAAGCCCTTCATGTAGTGCGCATATTATTATTATGTACCAATTTGGTACTCTCCTTAAATCTCTGTAAAACCCAGAGTTTATATAATCTAGAATATATTTTTTTGTCTTACAGAACAATAAATCACGTGACAATGGATTTATATATGGGGATTTATATATATTATATTATAATATTACATTTAACTTTAGCCAGCTATATTTTATTGAGTCTTCAGTAATTCTGCTTCATTTAGGCCTCTCTGTATGTCGAATAAACAACTTGCGTTTTCTTTGAGAACAATCTAACTCTAAAGGTTTTTCTTTATCCACAGCACGGAAGTATGTATTTGTAGCAATGTCTTTCATAAATCTAAATGATTTTTGTTTTTTACCTTGTGGCTGTGAACTTTTTCATCCTTTGTAAAACGAGGGACATGTTTCCCTTTTTTTATCGTTATTGCCTAAAAATAAAACATAAAATTATTCATTCACAATATGAAGTGTTTTCTGTTTTAACCAAGTAGTGTCTCACTTAAACCAGATTTCCACTAAGAGGTGAATTAATTTGTGCGAAACAAAAAGCTGATATTGTTTAATTCGCGTGCAAAAAAAGTAGAAATGTTTTATACTTGTTTTTCAGTTGAATTTTGATGCAATTTCGCCTGAGTTAATTCGCTTAGTGGAAATCCGGCTTTAGCCTTAAATCATAACCATTTATGTACCTGTTCTCTTCCAACATTCAAGTTGTGGTCTAACACCACTAGTTCCGTTAATGCAATCCTTTTTTCTTTCTAAAAAAAAAGCTCTTCGGCAGGTACCTTATTTTCAAGGCATGAAAGATCTCCAGAGATGACATAGACGCAATTACAACTCATTTGTTTCATGTCTCTCACAAGTACTGGTTGCAAGATTACTTTTTTTAATCTTCACGTGGGGGGCTTCCCATCTCCAACCATTCTTTTACTCTGACGTCTTCGGAAGTGTATGGCTTGTGCTCACACTTGGTATAATACTTGTTTCCAGGAAACTCTTGCCTGTTGCATATGTGGTGTACCACAGACAGAAAATGTTCCACTAGCTCCTCCCTATTACCATTTGCGGTATTAATTGATCAGTAAAGATGGTTAATGATGGCAGGTATCCATCTTCCCAATATCTGGAAGTCTAAAACCCAAAAGAACTACGGAATTAACGAACTTGAAAAGTGATAAAACACTTTTTTATCACATCATTTTCTACTAAGTCTCACCAAAACCATAAACAGTATTATCTCACTTTTCTTTTTAGATGCTTTTGAGAGCTTTTTCGAAATGCCTTTTACAACATGCCAAGGGTCGAATTCATGTGTAATTTGCTGGTAGCATTTGTTTGTCCTCATCATTTTTCGGATTTGTGTGTGTTGGTCAGTTGATATCATTTTAATATGCATCTGAAATCGTTCTCCAAAGTGTCAACACGTCTTATATATACCTCTTTCTCCATTCCTTGAAACAAACAAAGTGTATTAAGTCAATTTATGTTTTATCACATGTTACCGCATATAAACTACTTTTTTGTGATTTCAATGACAACTTCTTCTTACACAACACCTCACCATTTTGACCTGCCTCACCGACTCATAACTCAAAAAGATAAAGGTTCCCAACTGGGGTAACTTACACAGAATACACTTACCTTGTGAAATTTTCACTTCACGCATTGTCCATCGATCGATAAATGTAACGGATCGCCTTTAGCTTCCAAAAGCAACTGTTTCTGGTGCCTTTTCCAATATTCATGTATTTTAGGGAAAATGTAATCACCTACAAGTTGAGTATATATCAGTTCCAGAAATACACCAAGAATAAAAGGAGCTCCTAGCATACTTAGTACTTCAAACTCATTCCCAGGGTCCCAAGAGATCCTAAGAATGAGGCTGTGGTATGTACATACCTCTTAATTCATAATATGTGGATTTCTCTATAAACGGCATGTTCAGTATGTATGCAAACTTACACAGTTTTGTGAACGGGATGGATTACCTACAATAAGATTACCAATGCCTATAAAGAGACAGATAGAAACAAGTAACATGAAAATATATAGATATTCCAAAAGGATAAAATAGGAAAGAGCTGGGTAGACTCTTTGTTTTCCTAAGGTAGAATTTAAAAATACCTTTGACCGCGCACATCTTTGGTAGAGAGTACCACTTAGTCTCACATCCAGATAGACACGAAAGATCATAGCAAACTTGTGTACCATAACACTGCTTTTTAGTATTTCTGCAATTGGGCTTCCACAAACCGAGCACACTTTCATCAACTGATCAAGGCAAGATTCATATACCAGATAAACCTGTTGGGATGTTGGATTGTATGATTTCTTGGATATATTCATCTTTAGCGTGTCATCATTTTCATCTTCTAGGAGAGTGAAGTCGGGATCAGACCTTTATTCTCTTTTGGTAGATTTCTCCAACTAGCTGTCATTAAAACTGTCATTCATTTCTTTGTTTTCACTATGGAAAAAAGTGAAATGGTTTAGTATTGTTCCGTTACAACCAAGCTATGCAGTTATACATCCCTCGCATGTTTTAATGTTTTCCTTGAAACATGAAAGGTAGACTGAAGCAAGTTCATCTTATAGAAGTTGAAAAATTAACTCACCTTTCCCCCTCTAATTGAAGTACTATGTGATATCTTCTGTGCTTTAGATGGTGGAGAGAACGTGTTTCATAAACTTTCTGCATCGCATTGTGTGGTAGCATCTTTTACAGCAGTAGTGTCTGTTTTACAACCAACAACTTGATGGATTGTTGGTGGACTACACTGAATTCCAATGGAATGTGTTTCTGGACAGAATTGTATGCCTTTGCTTCAATATGGCTGATGCTATTAAAATATATGCACAATACGTTATCACAGTTAATGACGTCAGTAAGGGGGAAAAATAAATTGGGAAACAAACCTCATTTCCAGATTGATAACAAATCCTTCATTTTTAATATGTACACTGGAAAAAAATCGAAACACCAACTGTCACACAGTCATATTCCTGCTGGGATTTCTGAATAATTTAGGTATACTTACTATAGGTCAAACTTGCATCCACACCTTCTGGTTTGCATTGGACAGCATTGTCTCTTTTTGGTTCTTCACTAAGTTGATCTGGTTTGTCATACAAAACCTCTTGAAGTAGCTACAAAGATATTATAATTATATTGCTTAAAGATATGTTTTTGAAAATATTTCTCCGATATTGCTATTACACCAAGCTTGTAAAAATACAACCTCATACCCAGGGCCTCTTTCTCTTTTTGATATTGGATGGCGAAAGAAGAAGATATCAAAAAGAGAAAGAGGCCCTGGGTACGAGGTTGATAAAATGTACCAAGACAAAAAATTACTTACCCTGTTTTTGGTTAACTTATTGACCGCAGGTCTAGTAGTAATTTCATTGCTTGTGGATGGAAATAATGCCATTGGAAACACAGATGGAACAGATCCAGGTATCAGCTGTCTTGGTATTTTGATTTTTCCTATTGATAATGTATATTTATTAATTAATTGTGACAAATATGGTTTCATATGACATATAAAAATCCATGGTGGCAGTGAATTTAAAAAAAGAAGATATTTATTTCGCACAGGTGTTATAAGATTTGTAATCACATTAAGTTGCAGCATAAAACATCCATGAGTGATCTGTAATGTGATGAAAACGTGTGTGGAGCTTACCTGCTGGCTGAAATCGCCTTTTCATGTCGGCACCAACATCGAAACATTCAGCAGCAAAATGTTCTTCACAAACAACCACAAGTTTTTTGTTGGCTCTCCTTAAACGCTTAATCCACACATTGGAGTGGAGAGCTTTTTATCACTTGGTAACTCGAAGAATATTTTGCCACAATTTTTGTTGTTGTTCAAGCATCCAAGTACAACATATGAAGACATGTCTTGTCAGTAAAATAAATAAATATGTATTCTATACATACATGTATGCCTTCGGCATAAACTAATCATACATGGAGCAAATGCATAGAGTAACGGGTCAGTCAAACAGTTAATATTCCACTGCAGCAGATCTGGTCTTATATCTACTCTGTGATGTCGTCACCTTCCTGAGCTGTTTAAAAAATATTAACAAGATTGTGATGTTGTGAGCAGATGGAGTGCACACAGATAAAAAGTTTTTCTTCTGTTTAGCAATGTAGTGTCACCCACAGTAAAAATGACATTTGGATTATGTTTTTTATACATTCATGGAATCATTTCACCAAATAATGCATTTGCTCTGGTGGAAAGCTTTAATGAAATATTCTAAACATGTTCAAGACTTGGAAAGTTACATAGTGATAATAATTCTTTTTCACAAACCAAGTAGATAAGTAGATATACAAATTATCTATGTAAAATCATAGGAAATATCACCAAAATGTGCATATTTGTAGTTATTATGTAAAAAGATTGGAGGTATGCCTTGTACTTTCCGTTTTAATTGCTGATTATATAAAACTAAACTAGGGGCTGATGAATATACTCTTTTAGATACAAATCTGGATATTTAGATACAATGATGAAATTTGGTAGAAGAAATGTCATACTGTATGTCACAAATTTGTCATTTACCAAAAAATGTTGTTTGCAAAAATATGGAATACAGAGATACTTTCAAGAAAGGTTTATGAAATACTAGTGTTGTATTATTATATATGTACTAGAATTAGAACACAGACTTGCACCTCAGGCATATACAGAACAGACTATAACATCATAATAGAACACATAACATTCTTTTAGCTAGTTATCAAGAAACATATCACTATAAGGTTAAAAAGTGTCAGATTCGGCACATCTGCGTCCTGTAATGTCAGAAAACGTCAGAATGTGATTTCATAGTGTCAGATTACACTTTCTTTGTGTCAGATAATTATCGTAGAACATTTGTTAACGTCTAATAATGTCAGATTATTGTTGTAAAGCATTTCTTCCCGTCCAAAAATGTCTCATTGTGTCTCAAAGCAAAATGTCCAATAGTGTCAGAACAACGTCCCAAGATGTCAGACCAAAGTTAAATGAAATATAACTAATGTTTTGAGACATCTCATGATGTTGTTAACAGACAAACATCTGACGCTTACCAATGCTAACTTTGTGTACACACGAAATTATCATGATTTCCTTTAGTGTGAGCAACTAATGATAAAAAATATGCACATATTTAATTAATAGGAATTTAATTTAACCAACCACAAAAGAAAGTATTTGATACCTGCTGTAAAACGGTATTTTAACGAAGGTAATCTTTGTTTACGCTACATGAAATTGCTGTTAAACAGTGTTTTAACAAAGGAAATCTTCGTTCACGCTACATCATATTACTGTAAAACAGCCTTCTAGTGAAGGAAATCTTAATTCGTGGTACATGAATTAGTGTTTCAACGAAGGAAGTCTTTGTTCTCTGTAAGTAAAAACAGTGTTTTAAGGAAGGAAATCTTCGTTCATCGTACGCGAAATGACTGTAAAACTGGTTTTAACAAAGGAAATCTTTGTTCACGGTACATGAAATTGCTGTGTTTTAACGAATTAAATCTTGCTTCACCGTACGTGAAATTGTTTTGTTTCTTTGTATGAAATATCTTTATTTGGTATCTATTTTTGTCAATATATACTTGCGAGGAGACCTGGAAACGAAGTTTGTATGTGTGATGAAGATCATGTTTTTAACTTCTAACAAGAACCCCCCGCCAACCCTCGAATAATGGTCGAACATCGTCCGACGAAAAACCTGCGATGTCCGACAGGTTTTCCCACTCTTGAAACATTGTCCAAGAGGTTTAATTGTTGGCATTAATATATTTTCAATAATAATTTCTATGTTTTGTTTAAGAATTCTGCTTGATGAAAACCAGCCTTAACTACCTCATAACTACACTTCTGTCGCTTTTTAATATGCACATTTCAGCGTATAATAATTTAAGAGAAAGAATGAAACAGACAATTGTGATCTTTTTTCTCAAATGTTTAAATAATAAAATTACAATAAAACACACAATATATAAACATAGGAAAACATTCCACCACATAGATTCTTCTGAAGAAAAAAATGATTAAGAACACTAATATTTGGCAAAGTAAGCCAGGTGCAAAGAAGAACCTTTCTTCACTTTTTTCTTCAAACTTCTTGGAAGGAGAGTGATACAAAGAAGATCACGTATATATTAGTTACGTAGTATAAATTAGTATAGCTCATTAGGAGAAACATTAGCTAAAAAACCCTCATTATAATGTATCAAACCAACGACTGCAATAAGAATGATATCTTTCTATTATTTTGTCCATATTTAATATTTTGTATTTCCGCTCGTTTTCATCTTTCTCCAGTTGTATGTTAGTGTGAATGACAAATATTCCTTCTTCACTCATTTTCCGGAACTTTTCGGGAATCATTACCGAATCTCCATTGCTTTCGTAATATACGATTCGTAATTTTGTACCCTTGACTGTTTCATATAGCTCACTGCAAACCTGACCAAAGTGCAGACCATCTTCAAAGGTGAGGACTACATGCGCACCTATTTTTAATGGCTCTGGAGGGCAGTTGTCTGGGTTAAATACGGTGGTTGACGGTGGTTCAATTGTTTTCTCAGGCGGATCAACAATCTCTTCATTCTGTGTATTAGTCACCTCTCTGACATCATTATTATCATCATCATCTTCTCTACTTCTCTTTTTTCTACGTTGATTCTTGTCATATCGCCTGGACGTTATCGTGGATTGTAACCTCCGCTGTTCCTTTTTTAATATATCCTCCGTTATCTCACTTGCTCCAAAATTCAGCCCATATAATACCTACAAGTAAATAAGCAAATTGTGAAATATTTAAAAAATGCTAATACACTCTCCTTCACAAAGGTCCTAATAGGGTATTGCAAGAAGAAAAACACAAAGCTCGCCACAAGTACGCCCTACAAGTAAATAAGCAAATTGTGAAATATTTAATGCTAATACACTCTCCTTCATAGCGGTTCTCAATAGGATATTGCAAGAAGAAAATCTTTTTCATAAACAATTTGTAAGCAACTATCATAAAAAACATCAATAGTGAATAAAATTCAACACAATTTTTGTCTTATTGTTACATTAATTAACACTTTGTAAACTGCCACATGTTATTTAATAAAATGGTTATTTCAGATCTTTTGTTCAAACGCTTATTTTAGATCACTTATTCAATTGCTTATTTTAGATTGCTTATTCAATCACTTCAAAATGAAAGAGGTGTGTTAAAATTAAGCATTATTAAGCGATAGAATAAATATAATTAAACAATGTTGTAACGTTTATCAATTAACATAATAATATTGTAATAAAAAACGGTCCCTTATGTCAACAGTAATACTTTGCCATGAATTTGTGTCACAAACAATGTTTTCTTACATTGAAAATTGGTTTTACCACATATTTACAGGCCATGAACATATATTTTTACCATTTAAACAATATTTTATAAATGGATATAATAAACTGAACCAAAACTGAAAAATATTGTTAAGACACTTTTTTCCAGTATTGTAAGTTGGTCAGCATTGCTACATGCAGTTTATTTGTACTTGCTTGAGTATATTTAACGAAGTCATTTGTCCTTTTATTAACCCTTTAATGCATAGTATCCCCGGAAAGGAATCAATTGGTCATTTCTTTGCTATTTTGCTTTTTCCAGGGGGTTAAATATTGGTAATTATAATGTAAACTAAATTTGGTAAAGTTGATATAGGCCTAGTTCCTCATAAAATTAGAAAGGTTTCCAATGGGAACTTTAATATAACCAGCAGGTATGCTTATACATTAAAGGGTTAATGACTTCCACATGAACAAGGGTGGAAGTAAGATGTTTAAAAAACTTAAGTTTCCATAATGGATGCTAAATATGTTAATATGAAAAACTGTTATTCGTGATAAGTAGTCTGTGAAAGTCCCTACAAGTATAAAAAATGTAAATGATTTTTTTTTTAATGAAACCTTTTTAGTGGGCATTTGTATAGTCAGATGTGTTTTATATTTCAGTAGTTGTACACATGCCAAGAAAGAATATTTGACAAAAAATAATGAATTTTGCAATTCTTACTTCATTAAGTATAGTTTACTATTGGGACTAAGATGACAATGTTTGCATTGCCACATGGCCTTTTACTTCCATTGTAATATTTATTTGCAGTAGTTATTTACATTATATCTCATATTTTTAAAGAGTTTGATTACTGTTTTAAGGTATATTTTAAACGTTTCTTACTAAATAGTATTTATTTAAATTCAAAGCATCTCTTTATTTTGAACAAGTTTGAAGCCAAGTGTTTTTATAATAGTATATTGTAAACATTTGTGTTTATTTTAATTGATTATAATCTTTGCCTATTTTATTATGCAACTGTTTGAAATGTAATTATATTTTTGTTAATTATTTGTATATGTTAACCTTTGCCTTTTATTTAGACAGGCAATCCTTCCACATTTCTTCCTTTTGTTGCGGAATACCCTTTCCTCCATTGTTGCTGAATAGATCCAGGATATAGTAAATTAATTTCAATTAAAATTTCATTGTCAAAAGGTACATAAAGGTGACATAGAGATGATAGCGTAGTTTCTAGGCTAAGCTTGGACAGGTGTTTTTTACTTCTGTTTAGTAGGTCTAGGGGTAGATAAACTTCTTGAAGAATGAGATGTTTGGGAAAAAGAGGCAAAAATTAATAAACTAACTAATCTCTGTCTTGCTTTACCTAGTAAACTAAGCTCTCATCTCTATATATTCACTTTCTCCTGTTTTCAAATTGTACTCAGGATTTATGTAGAGGCTGCTTGAATTATAAGAATATTATTAAGGCAGATAATATTACATAAATAATCGGGTCTTAGGATCTAAACATGAGAAAGGTGAAGTAAAATAAATTCTAAAAATTGTTCTAAATTAATTGGATTACTCAGTTGATTTTCATACAACAAGAATCCAGAGCCAATAGGTTTTGCAGATATACTGTTTGTTAGCTTAATAATGTCCTGTCACATGGGTCTGTGGTTTCAGCCTAGTCAGTTCTAGTCTACTTAAAAGATTTCCAGGAAACATCATTTGGAGTATCTGAAAAACATTTTCCTTCCTTCTGCAACACACAACTCTATGGGTGACTTAAAATAGACTAGCTCCTAAAAGCCTTTATGGTAAGCCATAAATAATGCAGCTAAAAGAAACAAAAGTTTTTATTTGTTTAAAGTTAACAAACTGTAGGTTTTGCTTTTGGCTGTTGATATGTTGCATTTTTGACCTGTTTAATTTCCTGCATGGCTCTTTCATTTGTTTTGTTATTTATTATGATGATAATTTAATTTATATATGAACTTGAATAATATGTCAAGTATGGTATTAATCATCAGTATGTTGTGAATATTTTATACTTCACAATTATTATTACCTGTATTATTATCTGAAATGTTAAAGGACCATCTATAAAGTACACGTACACAGTATTTCGGCTAAAATTTGACCCCTCGCCCTTGTATGCATGCACCTGTACGCTTTGTATGTATGTACGTATGTATGTATGTACACAATAAGTCTATTACACCCCCAAGTTCGTTGCCGTAGACAATGGGTAAATACATGGTAGCGAAAAAATGTGTCAATCAAATTCAATTTTCATGGCACACGTTGACATGAGAAAGTGTGGCAGAAAATCAGTCAGTTAGATGTGAACTTATATGTTATAAACCGGAACCAGTATAATGTATGTGTTAACCTGTGCCATTTTGAAGTTGAAACTGATAGGCGGAAGGTACAAAAACGTGGTTTCTTTTTAAAAAAGTGTACAGATGCAAAGCATTTAGCACCCCTTTCCATGTATGCACCTGTACACTTTTGGTTTAACCCCCCTCCCCCTCCACTGTCCACTGTCTACGTAATTTATGGATGGTCCCTAACATAATTCTGGTTGAAATAGATGAGTATTGCCTGATCCGATATTAAGAAACTAAAATAAGTTGTGTTTATTGTGATTCCCATTTAGTAGTCTTTCTTACACTGAAAATAGATCAAAATATGTGGTTGCTAAGATGAGATATGACAGTTGCTAAGGGAAATATTAATTTTCCAGTTATATTTGCAATACTTATTTTAGAAAACGGGCCTGAAATGGTACCAATAAGTTTGGATTGTCTTTTATTTAAATTGACTCCCTTTAACAAGCACTCAGGCCCTAATATAACCAAAAAGGGGCTCTGTCCTCTTCTGTCCTTTTCCTTTCTACCTGAGATGTAACAGGGTTAAACTCAATTATTTTTCCATTCCAAAATTTGTTTATGATTTTGAAATTCATTCATCTGTTTCAGATGTTTCATTTTGCTACTCATCCGTCAATTTTGTGAGAATATAGTTTTTAGCCTGTATAATATGACTTGCTCTCAGTTAGATTCTCCTTGATCCCAGGTTCATTTTAAAACACACACACTTCCATTTTAGATATTTTATCACTCGGGTATAAGGGTGAACAGAATCATTGAAAGAGGTATGTTTGAATTTTATAATAAAATTCAGGAAAAGTATGGAATCTGGGAATTGTTTTTTTTCTAAAGATAAAAATCAAAATCTAAGAATAAGCATAGTCAAATAAATGCATATGCCAATATAAGTGTACCCCATAAAAACTTTTAAATTAAATTAGTGTGCACTGGCTTCTTTGGTCATTTGTGTAATGTTTAGAAAAGATTTATCAGTAGCTTGTAAGTGACTCTTTTGAAGTATGAAGCACCACAATAAGTGTGGATCATATGAGTGTGGATCATATGTGAGTGATAGCTTTTTAAATGACCATAATGTTCTGGTTATTCATGTCATGTTTTTTTAGGAT
>JANTOQ010772002.1:0-15941 GCA_027564595.1 Bythotiara depressa | reverse complement strand
TTAAGGTACACGATTGGAGCTTAACAGACAAGACAGGGACCTAAAGCTTTCCTGAAAATGCGTAAATAATTGTCATTATGTCATTTTAAGGTACACGATTGGAGCTTAACAGACAAGACAGGGACCTAAAGCTTTCCTGAAAATGCGTAAATAATTGTCATTGAAAATTTTCAATCATTTTGTTTCAGGCTCCAACAAGAGATGCTAATGAAAGTTTGAAGTTACTTAACCGGTCCACTAGAACAATTTTGATGTTCAAAGATTTTGCTGTTTCTGGCACATTATTGCTGACTCAGTAAAATTAGATGCACATACTTGTTGTTGATGTGGGTACAAATATAATACCAGGTACAAGAAAGACAAACTGACCTAATTGCACTTACATTAAATGTTAAAATATTTTTTTACCCTGGAACCTCCCTAAGAAGAAATTTTTAGGGAAAAATGTTAGTATATAAATTATTTATTATGAACAAGTTTACCTTGAGCATCTCATGATTCCCTTCACAGTGAAATATTTATTTATTTACTTCCTTTGCATTAATAGTCTGGTCAAAATAAGCTCAAAAAGGATCAAATCTGAAATAAATTTGAATGGAAACATATTTGGTACTGTTAAAAAAATGCAATTTTATGTAGATTAACATGTTGAAAGCCTCCCTACATAGCCCTTGGGATTGGCAAAGAGTGGGTAAAACTCCAATTATATTAACAGAAATGAAAAATTAAGAGGTGAGGTTTATGGTATTCTTTGATTATACAGCCTTTTATATGGTCCAGAAAATTGGACCAGGCATTGTCATTGGTGAAAGCTAGTGATTGGTCGAGTCAGTTAATATATCATGTGACCTGTGTGTATTTTACAGACCAGAATTTAAATATTGTAATTTTTTATCTTAGCGAGCAAGTGATTTATATATTATGTAAATTTTTCAAGTGTTAGGCCATTATATAAGAAACAGATTATTGATGTCAAAAGTATGCCATGTGACCAAACATTTATTCTGTAGACCAGAATTTTAAAATTACAAACATAGTTTGTGTACAATCTAAAAGGTTTATTTTGATCTGTTTGCTTTCGTCTTAGCACCAACACATCTTTAGTTTTGTCATGTGTGGTCCATGCGTATTATACACAGCAAGTTTTTTTGAACATATACTAGATAATAAATGATGTATATCTGCATAAAACTATTGATTGCCTGATCCACAGATTAAGCTCTTTGTTGTTATTTTAGGTTAGAAATGTTAAATAAACAATGAACCAAATATTACTAAATTATTGCACATAGACAGACAACATTTTGAATGTTGATACTGATGGTAATATGACTCAGTGATGAAAGATATATAAATCTTATTTTCATTATTTTCACAACTTCTAGCCATGCTTTTGGTTCCAAATCATAATTCTAAAATAGGTATATTTTATGTAATCCAATAGCATTTTTTTTTCATTTGTTACTAAAAATAGTTCAGGAAACTCATTAACATTATAATCTTGGTTACATTGTTTAGATTGAAGAATTATAAAATGTCAGTTATAGCGAAAATGAAATCAATGAACTCTGCTGTATTAAATGTATCAAAACTCCCAACATGAAGATATAGCAATAGTAATAAAGGCATTCAAAAGATTCTTGACTACAGTCGTAAAATTTATGATGTGGTTCTAACTGAGTACTTCATGCAAAGACAACTGACGAAAGTGTCATTAAGATACATCGTGAATGTAAAAATAAATTTATAATGTCTTGAAAAGAAAAGGAGATGTTCTTGTTGCTGTTGCAAAGAAGTTACCTAAAGTCAAAAGGTTATCAATTGGTAGTAACTTCAGTTGGAAAGAGCTCTGTTTTTCTGTGAAAAACCATGCACTGTAAATCGAAAACATTTTGATAATATCAACTTCCGCAATGCGGTAACATTACTTTTAGAAATAAAATCTTGACTTATGTGCAAAATGAAATGATGATTAGGTGCTGGAAATCCAGATGAGATAGTTAGTTGTCATGACTTTGGTGTTGCCAAAATCTGCTATTACATATGCTATGAAATATTTATCTTACAGTGAAATAAAGCAGATTCTCAGTAAAGTTCTCCAGGTTGACCAGTGGAAAATAATTATCTGAAATATTTTAATCTGGTATGTGAGTGGCTTGAGTCAGGGATAAATGCATTCTCTTTCTGAAATACAAAAGGAGAAGAGGTTAAGTGGCTAAAGAATAAGTTGCAACAAAAGTATCAGGATGACATATTGTTTTAGAAACAGCAGGAAAGTCTAATGTTGTTTGCTTCCGTAACATGGCAGACTATCTTATCAATGACAAGTGGTATGTAAATAGGAAAGAAAACTTTGATCAAGAGCGCATTATTGCCACTGCCTCTAGGCTAGTATTAGACGACATGTGAACAACAAAATTCGATTGTGATAGATACCTTACAAATTAGCAGATAGAAAGTTGTGAGAAAAGGAAAGTGGTTGCCACCTTATTTACAGACACCATAGAAGCCATTATCAAGTACCCACTAAAACAAGCTAGTATTGGACAAGCCATTGTTAGTGCAACACGTCCTAGATAATCGAATTCTCCAATCTTGTTTGGGATTGGGGTGGGAATAGATCATGTGTTCGGGTCAAAATGGCTGCTGAACGAATTAAACAGATTAGGTTTCAGCATCGGACCTGAAGAAGTCTCCCATTACAAACAAGCTGTTGTGGAAAGTGAAAACATTACCGAATTAATTAGCACATATTTACCATACACCTTCACACAATGGTCTACAGACAACAGAGATCATAAAGTATCGATGGAAAAGGAAACTCCATGCCATGGGTATAGTTTCATCTATTACTGGTAGCAATAACACACCTTTTCAACTAAAACCTGTTATGCGTCAAAAACTAAAGAAAGTAGGTAATGTTATCATGAATAAGGAAATCCTAATAGTTGAAACAACCTTTGCTGAGACCTTCCACCCTTCCACCTGATACATCTTTAGACCTACTAATAGCACATGTCTTTGTTCTTCCATATGAATAGCCGACCCAGTTGGTCTGGTTACATGACAAATTTATCTTAGCACCTTTCCCTTCGTGTGCCCATTGCACAAGACTTAAGTTAGGAAACTGCGTAGGATCACCCATGCCACTGTGATTTATTGAAGAACATTCAAAATCGTCCTTATTTCACTGATCAACACATTTTATGAGGTCACGCAAGACCTCAAATGGACCAACAATGGAAAATATTGGAGGGGTAAAGATTACCACTCAATGATCAAAGTCTTCTTATTTTTCTAGATTTTAAAACGCCATAAATTTACTTCCAGTACAGATTTGCTTTTAAAACTTTACATGCTGGCTTATTTTTCGATGAGGAATTCAAATCTGCTGCCAGTTTAAATATGGCAGGAACAGAAAAATTATTCAAAATGGTAGCCTCTTAAGCACGATAGGTGTATTGGGACTGTCATGAATGGATCCGGACTGTCAGAGGATTTCAAACTGTTTACGGATTAAATGCAGTCAGACCTTAATACAGAAAAATAATTTGGGCGTCGGTAGAATACTTGTTTACTATGCACTTACTTGGTATATAGTGTCACCACCAAGGCCAGCATGGCTGAGGCCCAAGAAAATTGTATATTTTATTATGCTCTAGATCACTGGATATTGGTTTTGCACTTCCCGAAAGTAAAACCTAAGAATATAATCCTCATTTATAACACAGAAACACGATAAATGATCTAAATGGCTAGTAAAAATCTTCCGTGATTTTATATGCATCGAATTCCTGAGGGTTTGTTTACATTGTGAATTCACTCCTGCTTCCATATTGTTATTTGATGAACATTGAGTAAAAAATATGGTGCAGAACTATAAAACTGAACTACTAAACATCATTATCATTTGAATGTGTTCATTTAATTCAAGAAAAAAGCTACGTAAGTACTTTTATTATTAATATTTATCATTTATTGGGGAAAATACTGATTCTGATTCAGTGGAAAGAAAATGCACAATATGATTTGGTGTAATCTGTAGAGGAGAGGAGACTTTCACTCCAAAGCTGTCATTAAGATTAGCTAAGCAAATAAAATATTGATACAGGATATATAACACCTTAGAATATTTACAATTCTGTTATCAAAGGGTGTCCTGTGTGAGTTGAAATAATGTAGTGGAAGATTACCATAAATGTTCGAGTATTAGTCGCACATTTTGGATGACAAAAAAGTCTTAAAATTAGGGGTGCGACTTATATTCGCAACCAAAAATTTATCATTTAAAAAAAAATCTGTACCTGCAAGATTTGCATTATAATACGGCAATTGAAAGACAAAAGACTATAATGCAACTTCCTATTTTCAATTCATATCATCACGGAGTTGATAATTATTGTCAGTAATGCTGTTTTAATCAAGAAATGATTAAATTCCTAATTCTGCATTCAAACGTATTTTTATTTTTATTTTTTGGTTTTCTGACTGTAAAATTAACAAAGACTTGAGCTGAAACTTTTCTTAACTTTGTCCTGGAAAAGGGGGTGCGACTTATATTCGGTACCAACCATATTTTAAACTTTTTTGTGACAAAAAATAGGGGTGTGACTTATACTGGAGCATTTACGGTAATACATAAATAGTTAAAGATTTATTTTTAAAAGGTTAGCTAAAAATATTTCAGTAAAAGCGTTTATATACAGTAAAATTTTGTTCTTTTAGAATTTCGAGGGGGAGTGTTGTAAATGTGTGCTCCCATGTAGAAGAATAAACTTCCAGCATATTCTAACTTTATTTGTGTTAGATTTACATAAAAGTTATTGTTTCTTGTTGTTTTTTGGTGATTTACTTTTGAAAAATAATTTTCTATGTTTGAGCACATATTTCCAAACGTTGTTGAACTATTTCACAAGCTTTAATTTTATTCATTACTATTGCTGATGGTATTATTAATGGTACAGTAAGTGGTAATTAAATACATGGCTCAATTGTGAAATGAGTTTAGTTGGTTCTGTTGGACCATAGTAAATAGTAAAATGTAAGTTTAGCATACCACAGTAAGTAAGAATCGGCATAACCATTGATTGATAAATTGATATTGCTGCATTCTCATTTAGTCAAATTATTTTGAGCAGTCGTAATCTACCAATAGCCTTTTTAATATAACAGTCAAAATAAGTGTTGGGTTAATTTCTGCACCTAAATACTTGTACTTTGTAGTAATTCTAATGGTTTCGTATCCATATATAATTTATAAAAGTTCCGATTGTGTAGCTAATCTTTACTTCGTGCTGAATAAATATCACATATTGCCTGCGTATTTTATTACTTCACAAAGTTTCAGACATATCGCAGTAATTAAAATATACAATGAACAATAGAGGACCCAATATGGAACATTGCAGTACTCCAGATGTAATTTTCTGTTCACTTGAAGAAGAAACTTTGTACTGTACTATTTGCAATCATCAAATAAATAACTTTTAAACAATTCCAGATGGAATCCAGATATACCATAGCTATTCAATTTTGTAATAAGTTTACTATGGCTTTTAAAGTGTCAAACACTTTTGTTAAATCTATGAATATCATTCCAACAAGTTTACTTTCATTAATCTTATTCTTAATTTTGTCAGAAGATAAGGTTGCTGCAAGATCTGTTGATAATTTATTATGAAATCCAACTTGATTAAATCATTATGTTCTAAGTAGTCAGACAACTTTTTATGGACAACTTTTTCAATTATTTTCTAAAATGCTGGTATTACAGATATTGGCCAGTAATCTTTGATGCCACTGTGTTTTTTCGACTTCTGAATTGGTAATACTTTTGAACGATTCCAGCCAGTTGGAAAAATTCCACTTTTTAAAGACATTTATGTGTGTTACTGGACTTGAAATTACTGTACAACAATCCTTTAGAAGTGATGGTGGAATTTGGTCAAGACCAGTTGATTTGTTCTTTTTAGTTTCTTTAGATGTTTAGAAACTTCTGCCATGGTCACATCTACAAAACCAACGTTTTTATATATCTGTATAGGTATCAATTCTTAATTATGTCCTTGCACAATCTCTTAATAGAAAAGCCTTCTGCTGTAAAACAGAAACTATAATACTGAAACGTGTACTTACGTTGCTTATGACAATAGGGTCTGATGTATTTGTCAGGTGAATTTGATAAACGGGTGGTGATTTATGTGAAGTACCATTGTGGTAAATTATTTTAATCACATTCCAAAGAGAGTCTCTGAAGCTTGCATAGTATTTTCCAATAGTTCTTTAAAATAAGTCTGTTTAGCATTCTTGACAAGTTTGTTTGCTTCATTATGTTTCTTTCTGTATGCTGTTATATCAGATTCAAGTTTTGATCTTCTAGATTTTCAAAGCAGTTGGTCATGTGTGTTCATGCATTTCTTGACCTCTATGGTTAACCACTGACATGGTTTACCACAGACTCGTTTAAGTATGATTGACGCTATGTTATCCTTACAAGTTAATAAGATGTGTCTCATATTCAACCAAGCATCATTTACATCGTTTGAGGAGTTAAAGACCAAAGACCAGTCCCAATTACATTAACTGTAAAAAATTTGGGATGTAAAAATTGTGGAAAAAATATTTTTGGACATTTTCCAAAGAGATTTCAAACAAAAAATAAAAGTAAATAGAAAATGTTTTTTCATCAAGTTTCTGATATTCATCTAATATCATCCTTACACTTCCATGTAAAGTGGCTAATCAGTCTACGATCATATGAAAAATCACCCAACCATTTTACAATCCCTTAAATGTATCCTCTGCTGGAAGGGAAATGGCTTCCAGAGGCATGATTTTGGCCATTTGAAAAGCTTTAACGACCATCTCTGGGTGAAAAACAAGTTAGGACAGTAAAATTTTCGGATCACAAAATATTTAGGATGCTATTATTTTCGGACTAAATTAAAACCATCTGAAATTTTTTACAGTTAATGTAGAGAGATTACAACATAACAAATCTTTGTTATACATTTTATAGTTACAGCATAAAATTTGTTTTGGGGTAAATTTACAGTAGTTCAACTTTCTGACACACCCAACCATATCATGATCACTGAAAGCAATTGGTATGACGTTGGTTTCTCTAATTACACTAGGATTGCTTGTACAGATTACATCTATTAGCATTTTGGAATCATCTGTTATTCGAGTTGCTGTTTTAATAGTTTGCTTAAGTCCTTAAATAAACCAAAAAGTTTTGATTTCAGGGTGATCTTATGTTTGATATCGCCAATTATAATTATCTCCATTGAATCTTTCATTGCTATGGACAACATGTCAGCTAAAGTTTTTGTAAAGTTCTTATGTAAATATAGTGAACTATCCGGGGGTCGATACATTGAACAAATTAAAAAGCTTTTAGGCTTATACGGATAAATTTCAAGCCATACACATTCAATTTCAGATATTTCCAGGTCTTCTCTTCTTTTCCAGATGATATTATCGGATACATACATAGCAACGTCACCCCCAGCACTGTTAATGCGAGGACAGCTAATAAATGTATAGCCATTAATTTTGTATAGATCCTCAGTTCATCTGCTATATGAGTTTCACTAAGGGTAAAGATATCGATGTTATGATATGTTGAGAAAATGTCCCTTTCATGTTCTAAGTTCATCTATAAACTTCTTACACATAAGTGAAAACATTTCAACCCTCACAGATTCCTGAACTTTTCCATTTCAGGCATCATTCTCAAAGTTTCTGGACCCAGACATGCTTCGATATCTCAACTTAAGAATAACAAAAATTTGTAGAGCTTGCTTTGATTGGATTTTAAAACCATAAGTTCATCAAAATTGCCTTAATGACGAATATATGTAAGTTTGATCCATCCAAATAAACAACTTCCTCCCCATAAAATGAATAACATACTGAACTTAGCTGTGTTAATTCAGGCAAAAACAAGGACTAACCTTTGTGCAAAATGCGAAGCAAACAGATCTAAATAAATAAACCTTTTAGATTGTATACAAACTGGATTTTGAGATAGTCTGTAATTTAAAATTCTGGTCAGCAGAATAGAATTACAAATATATAAATATAATAAAAAAAAACAATATTTAAATTCTGGTCTGTTAAATACACACAGGTCACACGATATATTAACTGACCCAATCACCATTGACTACTTTTGGTCCAATTTTCTGGACCATATTATCATATATGGGTGTATAATCAAAGAATACCACACTCTTCACCTCTTGACTTTTCATTTCTGTTAATAGAATTGCAGTTACCACCTTTTCATCAAAACGGTAATGCTAAAAGCCTCCCTACATAGATTTTGGGCATAAAAAATTATCTACATAAATTGCGCTTCTAACAGTACCAAATGTTTCCATTTGAATTTATTCCAGGTTAAAACCTATTTCAACCAGACTAAACGATCCTGTTATATTCAAATCCAACCATTTTCAGCAGTGTATTAACAAAACAAATTCGACATTAATACTTGTATTGTAACACTTACTGACACAGATCTTATTACACACTTGAAATTCTTTATCTGATCCTGTACACGTTTTCCCAAAATACTTCGGTTTGGTACAAGTTCGATTATGTGTTTCTGTTCCATTTATTGTTCCTTGTGCATCAGCATTAGAACAGTTAGCTGTACATTCGCCATATGGACCATACAATGACCACACCCCATCAACTAACAAGAGAAAGTGGCAAGTTAAATAACCAACGTGAGGGATTTCTTCATACTTAATTAGATTAAAAGGATGCCAACACATCACACAATTAAAGAAACTTATAAATTATAAATTAGAGAAAATTAAAAGAGAGGCTAATGTATCTAGTTTTTTCTGTATTAGTTACTATTCAGAGTGGGGAAGTCAGTCAGTGGTTACTTTTAGACTATTCAAAGGTGCTAGAAATGCATTCTTAATGATAACAACACATGAAACTTTACTTCTCGTTATCAATTATGTGGTTATGAGTTCAAATCCTACTTTTAACACTTTAATGCTAAAGATACCTCCTAGCTAAAGTAAACTTTTCATTGGAAATCTTTATACTCCTATATAGAACCAGGAAATCTCATAAGCTTTTAACAACTTTATTTTTATTGTCTATTTCCAGTAAATAACCCCCCTGGAAAAAGCAAAATAGCAAAAATAATAATGATTTGATTCAATTCTGGGGGTCATTTTCTTTATGCTTGAAGGTTAGAAACTAATTTTCAGTTGCTTAAAAAACCTGCAGAATAGACAGATGTAAAAGTACTTTCTTAACAGGACTAAACCTTTTATAGTTCTGTTCATTTACATAAAATAATTATTAGGAAGAGCAGACAAAGAAAATCTTTTGCAGTAATTGCACATGGCATATGTGTATCCCTAAACAACAAAAGAAATTTTCACAGAAATATAAAATGTAATTTACTTCTCCTCAGGTTTTACAAATTTATTAATTCTGTAAATCCAGTGAAAGTATATTAAAATCAGCATGAAATATAAAATAAAACAATATGCATTACATAACCAAGCTTAACAATAACACAAATGTCACTATTAACCAATATATTATCTAGAAAAATTAACTGAATAAAAAACCCGCATTACCGTGTTACATAATGGCACCAAATAAAATAAGGTAACCTACTTGGGCAATAGTGTTCACTGCAGTTTCTTGTTTGTATGCTCAGACCAATGCAGTCTTCTCCAGGAATATCATATAGACACATACGTGTTCTGTTTTGTGTTCCTGCTTCACCATCTTCTTTCCTGCATAGAATTGTACAGTTTGACCATTCCATCCATGGGCTCCATTTACTACCATCTAAAAGGATATAGTATTACTTGGTATCAACAAGAACTCTTCATTTAATTACCAACAGTTGATTTATCAAAATATTAACATGGGGAGAATGTAATAAATAATAAATTAATACTATAAAAATAGATACAAAAATAAAGAGTAATAAAAGAATGTACTGCATTCATTAGGCATCTGGCAATCAATACGGCGCTGCAGCATGTGAGGAGTTTGACATGGTGCACCACCATGCTGTTCTGATATCATGTTTCGTTCTTGCACCATACTACCATTTCCACAATTATAAGGTGATTCACAAGTACTGATATTCACATACTGAGTGTAAGAACAGTCAACAGCTGAAATGACAACAATAACAAAAAAAATAAAGAAAAGTACACCAATATCATATTAAATGGAAGATATTATCATTTGTCAAGTCCAGTATTGGAATTTATAATGATATGATATATTTATCATGTCATGGACCTGAATGATTTAAACGTTGGGCTACGTTTCAAGAGAAACTTCTCTGATCATTGGGCAATGAGATGGTTGAAAAAATCTAGTTATATACCCATAAAGAGGATCGAAATTTAATTACTTCACACCTCCACGGAAATTGCAGACGTATAAGGAACAAATTCTTGTATCATATAAAGATAGAAAATTTCACACCATTATAGACTTTTTTTTTTGGATGTAAAAGTGACACTGATGCATAATCAAAGAGAAATCATCGCAAACAAAACAATAATATTCCAGTAAACATAATGGTCATGCAAATGTAACAGAACAAGGTTTTTGGATTATAACTTTATTTCCAACTTATTGTGGTCATCTTCCTTAGTCAATGTGATTACTCCTGTCTTTCTGACATAATCAATTATACGTTTAATATGTTAATTAATTCTTCATCTGTTGTTTCAGTTTTTATTATATCATCTATCTTATACAGTTTTTCCCTGTATCACCATTCTCACTTCCTGATGATGAGAGTAGCATTGCTCATCATTACCCTGTCGCCAGGACTGTGCAAGAACAGGGCTAATATTTTATGGTATTTCTTCCCAGAGTCAATGGCAATGCATAATGTCAGTCATTTTATGTAGACAAAACAAAACAAATTTCACTAAAAGTTGCATCAAATTTCACTGTCTGTGAGCTCAAACAATATTCCACTTTTTCCATTAGCTTCTGGTTGTAAATGGTAATACAACAATCAGATGTTTATACAGACATGTCTTAACAGCAAGCCTGTGTAAAGAAATATATTAGTATATTTATTTTGAATACATTATTTCAGTCATAAAAATTGATTATGAACAGGATAACCAGAAGCTTACACACATTTTTGGATTACCTGAAAAGTTTGTGTCAGAAAATATACCTATATTTTAGCCTCACTTTCATTAAGATCCAACAGGAATCAGTTGATACAACGTAAAATCATTATTTATCAATTTACCACCAGATAAAACCAATGAAAATAATTTATAACTGTAAATAATTAATGACCATCAAAAATCTACCTAAAAAACGGAATTGTACTTGCAGGTATATTCATGATGAAACTACAACCATGCGCAAAATATTTGAGACTTTTGCAGTTTTAGGCCCCTTTCGCGTTCCCTCCCTATTCGGTAGAGCATCCATGAAACTAGAATGGGATAGGTGATGATGTGAAATTCGGTAGTCACACCTACCAGGGTATTTTCATCAAAAACAACAGAATGTGTTCTTAATTCATTGATTTTTCAATTTGAAGACGTAACAAAGTCTGATTTCCTCCAATAAGGAGGCAAGTGGGGCACCTGCCCCCTTTGCAACCATGCTGTAGGATCATGGTTAATTTGGTGCCAAAGTATCAAAGATAAGCACGTCTTAAGTCAATAGTCAATTTGAAAAAATTTAACCAAGAGCTTCTTTATGTACATAGAAGCTTTTTCATTATTTGTTGAACTCGTTTTGATTATTTTGGCACCTAGTCTCAGTATATTATGTACATCGTTGAAAAGACAATAGGTATTCCAACACTTAATGATCATGTTAAAAACTGGAGTAGATATGTGAATGATACAACTTCAATGAATTATGTCAGTGGAAACTGGTCAAAAGCTTATTCATCACTAGTCCCAAACCACTCAACAGGAACACTTTCAGAGTCTCTCATGTTTGGATGCAGAAAACGAGGTTTTATTTTATTAATAAAAGCTGTTATAATGTGTCATTTTCTATTTAAACAAGGCATTCACATATGCCGACAACCTCGTTCCCAGGGCATTTTATCTTCCTTGATATGAACCTAAGATGGGGAAATCCGAAAAAGTCATGCTAACTTTAAGTTATGTTAGTTACTTAGTTAAATAAATCTATTTTGATGGTAAAATACTGACAACTTTGAATCACGCACCATCAAGGCCCCTTCAATTAACGCGTTAGTTCCTAGTCCTTTTTGTGAGTTACTTTTTAACACAATATTGAGTTACACGCTTCAAACGAGGTATGTTCACCATTACTAATAAACCTAAGTTAGCCTTTATTATTTAACTAGATGCCTATTGCATTGGAAACTCATTCATTTTTTAATTTTTGTGACAACGTTGCAAACTACTAAAGCTTTCTCTTCATAAGGCCACCAAAAACAGTAGTCATAAAATAATGTGTAAGCAAAAACACTAATAGTCATAAAATAACATGCAAGAAATAACGTGCAAAAACTGTATATATGACGTCTCTTTTTGTATAATTGGATCTTAAGGCAAATGAGCCATGAGAATGAGTAGTGAGACTATCCCAGCCTATAGCAAGACTATCCCAGCCTATATCCCAGTATTTTGAGGTTGAAAGAAAAGCAAGACAATTGAAAACAAGAGGACAGAGAACAATCAAACTAACCAAATGTCCAACAAATAATGGCTGATCCACTGACATAGAGATCTAAGGTGTAAGACATTCAACAGCATTTGGCACAAAGGTTTACTTTTAAATTAAAATTCCATGATGTTTCATTTAACTTTTTGACCAATGGGATGCAAGGAGTAGTCCTAAATGGCCAGAAATCTTTATGAAAAAACATTTTAGCTCAAGGGTCAATTCTGGGACCTTTATTCTTTCTTACTTACATTAATGAGTTACCAGATGTCTCCAATCTAATGTGAAAATATTTGCTGATGACACTTCTCTCTTTCAAGTTATACAGGATTATAACAGGTCTTCTTCTGTGCTAAATAATAATTTTAAGATGATAGCTGATTGGTTAATCAGTGGAAATTTTCATTTAATCCTAATCCTTCTAAGAAAGCTGAGGAAATTATGTTTTCTTTTTTTTCTAAGAAAAGCATCTCTACTGAACTTCCATTATTAAAATTCAACAATAATACTGTATCCTCTAAGGAAACCCACAAAATCTTAGGTATGGTTTCAGACAAAAAGCTTAGTTCTGATCATCATTTGCAGGAAAAAAATTCACAAGCTAACAAAGGAATTGGATTAATTAAATGTCTCTATAATTTTTTTACCTTAACAAATATTTATGCATCTTTTGTTAGAACACATTTAGATTATGAAGATATAATTTATGATAAACATAACAATGAAAATTGAATATATTCAATATATTGCTTCTCTAGCAATTACAGGTGCTATTTTTGTTTCCTCCCATGAAAACTTCTATCAAGAATGGGGATTGGAAAGTTTAAAAGATAGAAGATGGTCTAGGAGATTACGTTTTTATTACAAAATCAAAAACAATTTCACTCCCATATATTTAAAAACATTTGTAACGGAAATGAGAGCTCAACTTTATAACCTTAGATCTTTCAGATCATCAAATTTACCAACTCCTAGAACAGATCATTTTAAGGCAACGTTTCCCCCTTTTGTGCTTAAAGCTGGGAACAAATTGATTCTAATACTTGCAATTCTTCTTCCATTATTTCCTTCAAACAATCTCTTCTAAAATTTAAACTTTATTTGTCCTACTGCATCACCTGTATACTAGGTTCACCATTCTTGTGGACTTAAATTGCTAACTAGACTCCCTCTTGGTCTTAATCACCCACATGAGCATAAATGTCACTATAATTTCCAAATTATAGTAACCCCAATCTGTTTATGTGGAACAAATTCTATTTAATCATGTATTCTTTTATTGAATAGAAAAACAAATCTACTGACTACTGGAAGCAAATGAGGTCACATCTTCTTGTCCTCTCCTACAAGTGTGAAAAAAAGAGAGATGTCATCAAGTCAATGAAAAAATATTCAAAATGCATGTTACCAGACAACATAATTATTAAAGTCTCACACACTGGAAGCAGATTAGCACTGTCAAAAGAAGGATAGCTGAAGAAATATTCATTAGCTATTATAGAGAAATCCATCACTTACCACACTAGAGAAATTGATTTCTTTAATAATTTTTAATTTGATTTTACAGCAATTACCACTTTTTTGCATATACAATCACTTTGACAACAATTTCATGACTTGGACTGTTTTTACAAGTTTTGTAAATAACAATTTTTACTCTGTAGATAGCCATTGGAAAGCATGGATGAAACGCAAGTATATTTACTGACACAATCTTTTCAGTAAATTGAGAAATATGTAATAAATAAGCTTCTGGTTATCCTGCTCATAATTATATTTATATTCCCATTAAAATAAGAAACCGAGAATATGTCTTACAATGCTCATATAATACGCAATTCTTCAAATCTAAAAGATTTCCATACATACCTTTTTACAAAGGTCTTATGAGTTATGTAATGTCCTGAAGGGTAACTGATAAAGCCACAGAAGGTTGGAGCTCTTCAAATAACCATTGAATCTTGGTCTTAATAAAACCTGTTTTAAAATTGCCTTTTTCTGATACTTAAGCGTCAGGTAAAATCATAGTATTGTTTATACATTATAACAGTTTTAAAATGTACACAAGTATGGTTCACTCAAAAATAAGTTGTTTTTGCTGCCAGAATGTTAATACTTCAATGCAACACACACAGCTTTGTAAAACATTTTATTTGAATAAAAACAACATACGTGCTGGACATGGAATACCCATATCACAAGAAATAAATTGTGTTGCCAGAGAATTAACATCACACGGCTTCCCTCCATTTAGTTCTGGGATCTTTTCCCTTATTTGTTCCTGTGTTCCATTACCACATTGCAAACATACAGAGTTGAAAGGACACAACACTCTGCAAAGTCCTTTATTTTCCCAATCTAGCCATTTACAATCAACCTTTCTAGCATCTACAAAAGAAACAAAGAAAATTGAATCAAAATCATAAATTCTATTATCCCATAATGCATCATTGAGATATTCCATTCTTTACCTACACAAATTTATAGATGGTGCAGAAATACAGATTTATATGTGGTGTAGAAAGTGTATATTAGCACTTTCCCCAGGGTACCATCATTTTCTTCCAGGGGGTCTTTGACAACATTCAGATATTAAGTTATTTGTTATAGAATTTCATGGAGCATGTTGGTACGTCACTGAACATTTCCAGGATGTATTATGGAATAGCCCATTCAATGCAACATATATCTTTTATATATGTTGTGTTAAGGTAAAACACGATTTTCTCAAGATGCAGAAAATGACATTTTACTTTTCAAACAGATGTTCATATGATTATATCATTTTTTATCACATGTACTTTTAACCATCTGTACATCTTTAACCAATTCGTTTATTTCATGCTTTCAGAACAATGCCGCCTGGAGAATTATACATTTTCATGTGTGACCCCATCTGTGAACTTTATAATTAGCCTGAATAGACCATTTTACGGTGAATTGTGCAATTCACTATTGCTGGCTGGTACATATTTTCTGTAACAGGTGAATAGTGTTGAAAATTCAACGCTTTTTCATCGGGATATCCTGATGGTATATATGATAGTACCATATCAACCAGAACAAGGTTTTTATCCTGATATTTTCATCGGGATATCTCGATGATATATAGAGTCATATGTCAACCAGAACAGATTTTTATCCTATGTTATGTTGTTATATTCTCCAGCACAAATAAAATTTACAAAAACATATACAGTATATAAACAGGAAATATACCAGTAATAAATATACAAACAAAAAGTGAAATAAAATAAAAT
>JANTOQ010770891.1:0-18637 GCA_027564595.1 Bythotiara depressa | reverse complement strand
CACTAGTACTCGTTTTCTCCTTTAGTCATGTTAGTCCTTTTATCCTTTATTCAACACAAACATTCTTAAACATTACGGAGTTCTAGCCCCAGTCATGTGAATATGTGCAATTGCATTTTTATGATTTAGTGAACTGTGTAATATGGAAGCAGCATGATATAATGGGGAAATAACCATGGTTGTAGTATGGAGCCAGCAGATGTTAAAGATGCCATTTCATGTCTAAGAATTTAATTCAAGGCACACAAAATTTCATGCTCCTCCACACCACTCCAGGTGCACATTATGCACCTGATTTGGGAAGTTTTTCTTTGTTACCAAGGGGATCGTTATATCTAGCTGTGACTGTGTATAATTTTATCTCTATCAGTAAAAGGATATGTTTTACACAAGCATGTAAGGACTTTTATTTAATTCATTTTTTATCTGTGTAGGATGCTGGAGAAATGGTTCGGTCATTTGTTGGAGGTTTGGAACTAATAGTCTCATTGTTAAAGTCTGAAGATACAGAGGTTAGTGATATGCCTATGATTGTGTAAGCTGCATACAGTTTTAAGGTCAAGTATGAATATAGTAGTAGCTTTGAAACCACAATCACAAACTCTTGTTTGCATCTGTTTCAGTCATTTATCGAAAAGCTCTAACTGATTTGTTTGATCTCACAAGTTTGCCATTATAATATAATATAGGTAATATTAAAATAAAACGACTAGTTAAATATTAAACAAAGACTTTATAAAAACCATCTTCAGTGTTTACAAGTTTAAGGTGTGTAAAAACTTTTACTAGTTTGTTTAATAATATAGCTACAGTAAAACATGTTAAATACAAGAAACTAACATTGTCACCTGGGGTAATTATTTTAGTAATTAATTATTAGCAGTAAATAAATTGGAATTAAAACATTTTGATAGGATATATATTAAGTACAATTTATTTAAAACTTATATTTGAAAATAATTATCTCAGATAACAGCATTAGTTTCTTATAATTAAAATGTTTTATTGTAACTACAGTGGAACTTCCTAAGTTTGAATGCCCTCCTAATTTTAACAAATTCTTCAGTCTCATCAAAATTCCTATTACGCTATTACCCTGGAAGCAAGCCTACCCCATAATCAAGTCGGTAGGTTTGTTTAGGGTACAAAATTTTAATGTAGAGCAAAAACACAAGTTTATTTATTTATTTTGAACTTTATGGATATATTCTTTAGTAATTGTCTCTGCTTTAACAATTTTATTCTTTGGTCCCTTCGTCTTAATGAACATGGCACCTCTAGTCAGTTGTTTATTTTATTCTTGCAATTTCCTGTCACAACAGCTTCCTTCCACATGACAATAACAAAAATCTACAGCTTCTAGAAATGTCCTTTAGTGCATTACCAATAATAAGATCATTTTTGACTAGTTTAATACCACATAATTATCATGTACTGAGTATCTGGATAACCCCTGAGGTATTCCCCCAATAAAAGATGTCCAAACATCTTTATATACGTGATGGCCAGTAATTTAGCTTTTAAACTCAAACCTGTAAGATGTGCAATCTTCAACATGAGCCATATTGTATATGTTTTTACAACAGGATGTTTTATTTCAACATTGTTTAGTTTCTAAAAGTGTTCCAAATATGGCATGAAGATATCATAAAAAAGTTTATGAATACACAAATTCCAATATTCATTCAAATATATTCAAATATATTTGTGTTGTGTATAATCAATCATTTCCAAACTCAATGGAAAGAAAAGGTTACACTGTGGCATCTAAAATGAATATTTTTAAACATCTACAAGACAATGGAAATGCTATATCACGAACTGCACATGTGTTTCGAATTGATTGTAAAAACATCAAATAATGTATGAATGAGAAAAAGGTAGATTTGAGTAGTCTTAGCTAGCAAAGATACTAGTAACATTGATAAACCAGATACATTCACACAAGAAAGTCTCGTAATCCCCTCTTGGGTAAACCTGTCTTAGATTTCATCACTTCACAAAAAGAAAATATACTTGCTGTTATGGGGGAAATTATTCAATGCAAAGCTTTGGTTTTGTTCCAAGAACAATATCCTAATTCAAATACTGTATTCCTGGCATCAAGTGGTTGATGGATTGATAAGTGTGTTGAAATGAAATAACTAGTGTCAGCCAAAAGATTCCTGCTAACACCATTGGAATAAGTAAGGAATTACTTTCATCCATGCAATGTATTGGCTAACATGGATGATATAACGGTATTACTACAGTCAACAACTGGGAATGAGAAATTGAGGTTTACCACTGATTTAACAGCTAGCATACAACCCTCTGCTGATGAAAAGTTTTACTACTACCTCCATAAATGAATTTTTAAAAACTTAACAAAATCACCAAGTTTCAGCCTGGAGTGGTAATTTTAAGAACAAAGGGTGGTTCTATGATGAAAGGAATCATAAAAAGCAAATTTATTCCAAATATTTTGATTAACCCAGTGGTTACTTTAAGACAAGCAAATATGTTTTTCTTATGGACTCAGCTAAATGCCATGCAGGAAACAAAATTGAAGACTTGTTCTTATCAAATAATAATATGGGCATCAAAGCCATTCATTATGGAATGACCCACATAACTCATGCCAACAAACCTCTTAAACATTATTTGAAAGAGACATGGGAAGTGTGGATAGAAGCTGGCAATGCAGAATACACAAAAAGTGGCAGTTATTAATGAGCATCCAATGAAATTGTTGTGAACTGGGTTCAAGATGTCATTCAAACAGGATTCCATAAATGTGGTTATATTGAGAATATTAACTCGTGATATTCTAGATTACAAGAAACACCCAGAACCTGTGAAGTTCCAGATTAATCTATTGAAGATGTGTATTAATTTCTTAGAGAGATGAAGTTAATGGAGGAAGACGAAATAGTAGATAAGAATGTTCAAGTTGTTTCTGAAAAAGTACAAGAAAGAATGTAAGGGATTTTTCATTGGGTCCTTACAATGAGCTTTATTTATGCTTGGAAATGCACTTGTGACTTCATTATAGCACTAGAACATAGGTATTTTTTTTAGCACATAGGCTTGCTTAGAGTGCATTTTCTGTCTGTAAAAATGTCAAAAACCTGGAATATTAATGAGCTTGCTTCCAGGGTAATAGGATAAAACCTTTCTGAAAAGCTCTCTCTAATTTCAACTTCTGCTCTGTAATTCAGAAATCTTTATTCCAGCAGGGTTTTTTTTTATCCTGTAGCAATAAATACCTCTCCAATTAGAGTTTTTTGGCTTTTTGTTCAAAATTCCAATATAAATTCAGGCTGTTTGAAAATATTTGTATGAAATTTTTTTTTATTTCTGTAATACATAAATGTATTAATTCTTTCTGTAATAGATCTATGTAGTCTTTCTTTCCAGTAAAATGAAGTTCACACTTGCATCCCTTTATTATCTCCATGGTTGACTTTTCACCCATTAAATATCCATCTTCTTGAACACATACTTGTCAAATTCTATCTTAGACTGGAATGTTTCCCTAATAGTTGGAATCCATATTGTTCTTGTAGGAATGATATCTTCACACATATGATTCTAATTTCTATTCCCAAAGTAAAATTATTGACATTCTTTGTGTCATTCCAAGCAATAATGCATCTTTGGAATTGAGTTTCTGTGAGGTGATTGCCAGTGAAAGTTGAGTCACATGAATGAGTTATTCTGAAAATATATGTGATGGCATTTTCTTGTTGTTGCTGTATCTTGTTTAAAATCAAACATTTTAAAATGTAATCAGAATGAAATGTTTCTCACATTCACTCTCATTTTATTTTGAAGCTTGTCAAACGTTTGAATCTGTAAACCATCATGCAGATTCAAATGTTTCATACTTTTTGTTTGCAATAGATTTAAAGATTTTTCTTGTTCTCAAAAATATCGGCAAATGGCTACAAACTTGATGGTATAGAGAAAATGCAAAGAAAAAAATTGTTTAAAACAAAATAGAAGATCTAGTTGAACATAAGAAATGTACAGAAAGTTGTAGGAGAAAAATTTGGTGTTTCTGTAAATACATTATCCACATTGGAAAAAATAAGCTAAAAATTTAAGGGGCTTTTGCAAGTGTTGGCACAAAATGTGTGAGCAAATATATATTTTTGAGAACTCATTAAAGTATTCAAGTTATTTTTATGAGAATCAACAACATTCCTATAAATAGACCATTCTCAAAGCCAAAGCTATAGAAAGTGGAAAGGAACTACAAATCAAAATGCCTCAAGCATAGAATGGATGTCTTGAGAAGTAGAAGCAAAGATAAAACCTATATATTAATAGGTACTTATTTGTTACCAGGTTGCATCCATTTGAATGGAAATAGAAATAATTGCTACTTTAAAGCATGAGTATAATCTTCATGATGTTTTTAACACTGATGAGTTTTGGCTGTTTTACAACTCCTTACCCAACAAAACATTTCATTTAAAAGGACAGAAGGGACACAATAGGCCAAGCTGCCAAGCCAAGATATTTCAAAATGTAATGATCCTACCCTAGAGATTGCAAGCCAAGACATGGATGGATTTGTTTGATGGATGGTTAAAGGATATCCATAAATTGTTCAGAAAATTCGTAAGAGAAGGTGGCAAGATAGTCTTGCTAGTTGGTAACTGTCCAACACATCCTCATCTTGAAGGTTTGAAATCTATTGTTATAGTGTTTCTTCCACCCATTACCACTGCGTGAATGTAGAAAGGGTTACTTAAAACTTCAATTTTTCACATAATGTCAATGTTTGAAGCTGCAATCAAATCAATTAAATCTGAGTGTACAATAAAAACTGCTTTACAGTAGGTGAATAAGGAATTTCAGAAGAGCCTCAAACAATACTGTGAATGACAACAATAACCCATTGTAAATCTAGAAGCAGCCATTGATATGTTAAAGGAAAAATGTCTTTATCATGTACCAGTGTGTAGTTGCCACCATTTTCTTAGTTGTATGTAGATACTGAGATAGTACAAACTGTGCAAACCAGAAATTGTTGCTGAGGTTATTGCAATGATTTGTAGAACCAATACCAATTTTGTTATCGATGGCAATCTAGATCCAATATGTCCTAATACTGATGAAGATAATCAATTTTCAATGCTTAAAAAGTTCAGTTTGTTTACTGATTATGGAAAGGAGATTCAAGGTACAGCAAACAAATATGCCACATTAGTGCGTGATGATCAGAAAATATCAGATCAGGTCTTTTTCAAAATATTGTACTTTATAATTTTAAGTTTTCTTTCGCATGCTGAAAGAAAAGTACATAGTATATAATGCCCAGGTAATACTTTATAGTTCCCCTTAAATAACATGCTTTATTGGTGACTTAAAAATACAATTAGCAGAATTAGCCCCGCTATTATTTTTGAACATTTAGCACTTTTAGCAAGAACCTTCCTAAATCAAAAACTCTAATTCAAACAAGATAGATAATATTAACAAACTCAAGCATTTTTTTACACTGTAAGCTTTTGGTTAACTTTCAACTAGTTGGTTTTATTTTAACATTACCTCTGTGACTTGCATTGCTGACATGACTGGGGCTGCTACATTTTGAGTTCCCTGCTTCGAGTTGTCCACATTGAGTTCACCACACCCAATTTTCAAACCAGGAACTCAGACATCTCCATGCATCAAATTGTCCACTGTCATTTTAGGTAGCAGGGAACTCAGAGCGGGGAACTCAATTGGTAATTATGATCCATAAAAAAAAATGTAGAGTTCCCTGCTTATTTTTCATTTTTCATAGCGGGAAATCTCAGACAGCTTATTTTATTATATGTCACCAAGTTCTCCACTAGTCTTGAAAGATTGGTTTACACGATACAATTTTAATTATTTAAAAAATACTCTTTTACTGATGTTAGGACTTCAAGCTGAAGTCAAAATTATTAATTTAGACAATGTAATCTTTATAAGACATGCGCATTGCTCTTTGGTGACGTCGTGGCATATAATTACCTTACAATTACTCTGAAGCCTGGAAATGTGGTAAGATAAGGCATTGGAGTAGTATTTTCATTAAAACGTAATTACATAAGTGGGGAACTCGAAAAGCTGGGGGACACGAAATCGTATTTATGATATGACTCTATGAGGAAAACTTCATGGAGTTCCCCACTCCTGGGTTTTATATCCCTAAATGACAGAGGACATCTCAATGCATTGAGATGTCTGAGTTGCCGCTCTAAAAAATGGGTGTGGTCGAGCAGGAACTTGAAAAGCAGCAAACTCGGAAAAGCGGAAATCTGTGGACAACTCTTAGCCGGGAACTCGAAATGTAGCATCCCCGGCATGACTTTGATATGATGCTAATTCCTTTTCATACAAGATACAAGGTGCCACATATCCACATAAATCTTTGGTAGTTTTAAATTTGTAAACATTATTATTGTGTTACTTAGGTGTTAGCTAGTGTTTGTGCTGCTATAGCAAATATAGCTAAAGATGAAGAAAATCTGGCTGTAATCACTGATCATGGTGTGGTACCAATGCTTGCAAAGTTAACAAACACGGTATGTACCTTAATAATAGTAACTACATGAAAATAATTTTTTTTGTAATTTCTTTTCTTTAATTATGATATGTATCTTCAACTGATGGTCAAGTAAATCATGCAGACACTGTCTTATTCCTACAACTACTTATCCTAAAAGGCGAGTATTGTCATAAACTCGCTGAATGGTCTGATAGAAGATTACATTGTTATGGTGATGCCTTGATTACTTATCCTACCAAGTCTGTATGGTTACAGATTGTGTATTTCTGAAAAATACATCTGTGGAGGAGAATGAACATCATAACGTTGTAGAAAGACATGACAGATAATTGTGTTACGATGGCAATACCTTAATTATTTAAGGTTTTGAGTCTGCACTGTTACTGGATTATATACTTCCTTAAAATACCTCTGTGGAGGAGAGTGAATTAATTAATTATCTGATAAAAGATTACATTTTGATGACAATGCCTTGTTTGCCTTGGTTGCTTATATTACTAAGTTTCAGGTGTGTACTATTACTGGGTGTAAATTTCTGAAAATGCAGAGGAGAGTGAGTTTACCAAATTGTCGGAAAGAAGATTATATATGTTGGCAACATGTTGATTACATATACTACTATGATTCAAGTCTGTACTGTTACTGGAATACAGGAACCTGCATTTCTGAAAAATACCTCTGCAGTAGAGAGTGAACATGAGATCCAGATCATTTTCCCTACCTAGATTCAAGACCATACTGTTACCGCTACATATTTATTTTAAAAGGGAGAGTAAATGTCATGACATCACTGAAAGGTGTGTGATAATTGCATTACTAAAAAGTCTCTATGAAGGAGAGTGAACATGGTGATGTCAGTTAGTGACTATTACATTACAGTTAGTGATTATTACATTACGCTGGTCTTGCTTTAAATACTCATCATTCCAATGCTTGGGAATTTAATGTCTCTACAAGTACTGGATGTGACATTTTGGAAAATTAATGTGCAGGAGAGCAGGAGAGTTAATATTATGACGTCACTAAAGGTTGTGGTTGATAGTGACATTCTAATGTCATTGCCATTAGCACATATTATGCAAATTTTCAAGGCCATGCAGGTGCTGGAAAGTATATATTTCTGAAGAATGCAAGATTATTACAAAGTCCAATTTGTAAATTTGTGAATCCAGCATTCTTCAAAACTGCATTTCATCAGAATTAACTTCCTTGAAACTGCATTCTTTTTGAAATCTATATGGCATCTGCATTCCTATCTTGGCTAAATCTCAGAACAGGCAAGGAAAGTAACATTTTAACACACAATACATTGACAGATCAAATTGCAACTTAACTGACTGGATCATTCTCCTCCACAAATACATTTTCAGAAATTTACTTCCAGTACATGTACAGGCACACCCTTAGGTATTTGCTAGGCATTCCTTCCCCCATAAGTATCTTTTTCAGAAATACTATCCAGCACACAGTTGGGCTAGAAATTTGATAAGGTGAGTAATTAAAGTGTTGCCATCAAGATATAATTTTGTAATGCGATGACATGAGGCTAGATTTCCTCTACATAGGTTTTTCAGAATTATCTTCCAGTAACCATACAGTGTGGAAACTTGGTAAGATATATGTTAAACATTGTCAAAATATCGTTATTGACTACACCCTACAGTCTCATCATCATGCTCCATCTCTGGCAGAGGCCTTTACCATAAATGTACTTTTCACATTTATGAGCTCTAAAGTTGGTGTGATAAGATAAGTATATATCTGATTAAGGCAATTATCAGTCATATGCTTTGGTGACATCATGGTGTTTGCTCTCCTCTGCAGAGCCTTTTTTCAGAATTTTACTTGCAAGTATGGCTTCATATTAATAAATATTAAAAACTTGTGAAAATCCACATATTTCACCTACACCTCATCCCAGCTGTTATTAGTAATCGATCTTTCTAGCCTTCCTCCTAAATGGCATATCTCTTTCCACAATGAATGACATAGGAAGCTACAAGCATGCACATAATATACTGAGACTTGGCGCCAAAATAATCCAAATGAGTTCCACAGCTAATGAAATAGTGTGTATGTATACAAAGAAGCTCTTGGTTAAACTTTTTCAGTTTACTTTTTCAGATTGACTTAAGACTTAAGGCTTAGGATCTTTGGTACTTTGGAACTGAAGCAACCGTGATCATACAGCATGGGTGCAAGTGGAGGGCTGCCTTGCTTTCCTCAGAATGAGACAAGTGGGACTTTGAGAGGTCCCGAAATGGAAAAATCAATGAATTAAGAATGCTCTCCATTGATTGACTAAAATACACTGATAAGAGTAACTCGAGTTTCCCATTACCACCTATCCCCATTCTGGTTTTATGGATGCTCTGCCAAATAGAGAGGGAACATGAAATGGGCCTAAAGCCGCAAAAGTCTCAAATATTTTGTGTAGGTTTGTAGGCAATAGTTGTAGTTCACTTGTGCCTGATATTATTTAGTTTTATTTGTGCCGTACTTCTAGTTAATGTTGTACTTATTATGACTTTTATGTTTATATATTCACTTCTGGGATACATTTTAATGACTATTGCCTCTTGGATGGTCATTATTAGGGAGGTCATCTAGACCTTAATTTTGCTATGGCTCCAGACATCTTTCCTCTGTGGAAAGGCCCCTGTGTCACCTATACTAACATAAAAAACATGTTAAATGCACAGGAACAACAACAACAACTTTCAAATGACCAATATGTATAAACTTATATTTGTATTGTTTAAAGATGCCCTTTTCAAAGTTATAAATTCACTGTTATACTTTTGTTGTAATTTATTCATAACGTTCAAGTAAGTGCTATTGTTTTCTAACAATGAACTGTCACTGTCCTTGAAACCATTATTAATAATTAGTTAACAAAGTGTTTTCTGTAGGACTTCCATCACTTGCCAAACTTTATCTCCATTGACTATGAAAATTACACGTATAGATTTTGGCTACACCAACTGCAGATGTTTAACTGGGTATTGCATGTGTTATTTGTATTAAAAAGTGTGATTAAACCAATACTTATTATGTTATTCTCTCTGTATACAGACAGATGACAGATTACGTCGTCATTTAGCTGAAGCAATTGCACGGTGCTGTACTTGGGGAAATAACCGTGTATCATTCGGTCATGCAGGGGCTGTGGCACCATTAGTTCGATATCTCAAGTCAAGCAATTCAGATGTACATCGATCAACTGCAAAAGCGTTATTTCAGCTTTCTCGTGATCCCAATAATTGCATTGCTATGCATAGCAGTGGTGTGGTCAAGGTAAGGTTTGTTTTTACGTGGTTGTGCTGAACTACATACCTACGTTAAATTTATATGGTGCCATGTCCTGTTACTTCTGAGCCTATTCCTTCTTTCTAACAATGTCCTATATTTTAATTTCTTAAAGGATTGTTAGAAAGTACATAAATAATGATCAAAAATAATCTTCGACTTTTCCTGTTTTCTCATTATAAAATATTTGGTACATCTGAGTGAAAAACAAACAAGCCAAAAGAATGTTTTTCTTCTAGCACTGATAAAAGTATTATTGTACGAAGGAGAACTAGCACTGATAAAAGTATTATTGTACGAAGGAGAACTAGTCACAGAATTGTAAAGAATTTTCTTCATTAATACAGAAGATGGTCAATGCAGAATTCATTGTAGGCAATCAGGCAGTTGTGTCTCTATCTTTTTGTGTGACACACAGTCCAACTTGTGGTGCACAAGTGTACATAAGGAAAAAGGAGAGTGAAAATTATATAAATATAATATATAGTTACTTTTTATAGAAACCATGCATTCTAGGGGATAAGGAAACAAGGATGTTTTCTACTTGCTGTTGTTGTTTAGTGTTTAGTAGTAGCTAGGAGTAACTCTTACATGTTGTTGAACAAGGTTCATTTCAAGTTTATTTATCATTTGAAATTCAGAAGGAAAGTCGTGGATTCATGTGTTTTCTGCTGGTTCAATGATTTTTATAACTAATAATAATTTTTTTATTCGTTTACCTTAAAACATTTTATATTTAAAGGAGAAGTTCGGTCAAAAATGAAAGTTTTCAGGATTAAATAGCTTCAAAAATGAGGAAAACCACTTTTTTAATTTTTGAAAAAGCTCTTTTTTCTAATTTTAAAATTGGCACATTCGTATCATTTTTTGCTCTTAGCAACAATTCTAGGTATAATGTTTTAGGGAGAATGGCACTAATTTCAGCTATAATGTCACATGAGGGAAGAACATTTGCTGACAAACTTTTGATTTGTATAACTTAGCAACAACTTGATATTGCAAATGTGAATTTCTTGTGACCTGACAACACTAGTTCCAGATCTCCTGAGATTTTGCTGAATTATTTGTTTAATAAGTTAAGGATCAAATTACAGATATTCACCAAACTTTATACAATGATAGGGTAAATCAGTTACCATCTAAAGAAAAAATATTTGTGTCGTAAATTATAGTTGTTGTTACTAGACCAAAGCCCTTCAAGTAGCCTCAAGTAGCCTCCTAATTGCTTGATTGACAAAGTACCTTCAAATTTTCAGGGCCTTGAATAATTATGATTTTTAACAAAATAATTGTTTATACTTTAGACAGTAATAGATCTCTCCTATCAGTACATGAATGTTATTGGTTATTGGTTATTTGGATTTTATGTTATTAAAATCTGTTCATGAACTAGTGTTGTGACATGACAATGAACTTCACATTTGAAATACTGACTCCTCATGACAACCTCTACTCTACAAAGTTCCGTCAAGTTATTTTTCTTCCCTCACATGTATGTATACAAGCTACCATTTAAAAAAATACAGATTCAAAAATGCATGCCTGTTTCATTCCCTATATATACACAAAGTAAAAAATAAATAAAAATAAGTACTTTCACCCTCTCCTAGGAAGCTTTGCTCACATTAAATGTTGTCTTACAAACGAATACTAAAGAGGAGTGCTTAGTGTTATGGTAATATCATGTGTTAATAAAATGTGTATCTTTTCAGTCATTTATTTATTGTTTTTATCATTTTTTGTGTTTGTTCATAAGCCACATTTGAAATATTTTATTTTTTAACAATAGACCCCACTTGAAGGTCCATTCTAGTTTCACTTTTGATATTGTATTATTATTACATTACGGCACTAAAACATTAATTACATCACATCAGTTTATTTTCATTTTCGAATACATATGAGATGTGACTTGGAGAGACATTTGTGACAACCCTTTAATGTATAGTGTCCCCGGAAAGAAATTAAATCATTGGTCATTTCTTTTCTATTTTGCTTTTTCCAGGGGGTAAATTATTGGAAATGTTATGTATAATGAATTTGGTAAAAGCTGATAAGACCTCCTGATTCCTCATAAAATAATAAAGGTTTCCAATGGGAAGTTTAATATAACCAGGAGGTATGCTTATGCATTAAAGGCTTGATTTTCATTGTTCTTGTCCTCGTGATTTTCAGAAATTTAAAAAGTTTGTAGTTTTTCTGCTTGACGTTTAATAAAATTTCACCTAAAGCAAATCCGGTATTTATATGCATTCATGCTCAAAGTTATTATCTGTATTTTACATAATCATTACACTTACAAAGAGGTTTTTATATTGTTCTATTTAAGGGTTTCCACAGGGGGAATAAATCACACCGTCCATAATGTCATTTCTTTCCACAAACATGTAATTTTAATGACTACATGGAGAACAAGTTGCATTGGGTTTTTCCTGTGGTCTCCTTTTTGGCTCCATGTCTCTCCACACAGACATATTAGTTTATATTATATTGAACTGGTGACGAAATTGCTATATACCGATATACCAACATTGAATCAGTTTGACCATGATCATTTTATGCGTGGTGCGAGGTGGGGGGGGGGGGCGCGCAATAATATTCTATTGTATCCGTTTATTTCATTTGTTCTGAAACAAATGTAGAGTCCCAGTTTTTCTTCTGAACTATACGCATTGTCCCACATTTGGGGCCCCACTTTCTTGTGGACTTGCTTTTCAGGGTCCAGTGACCCCATCCCACTTTTAGACCATCAAATTGCTAAATTTTCTTATTATAAATAAACGGATATTTTTTTAATTAAAAAATATAAACAACCCTAACATATAATGTAAACACGTGAAAATATGGAAACATATTTAAATTTACCATCCTTAAATTTATTTGCACAAAATTGTAGAATTAATGAAGAATCATTATGTAAGATTCTGTTTTCATGAGACCTGACATGAACTCAAACCGGTTTGAGGTCTCTACTGAATAAATCACTTCTCTTAGAGTAAGTCCCTGTGTATATATACATTTACAATTTATTTACATCAGGGGACTGTATAAAAATATTTTCATTATCACGTGCATCCATTTTTTCCAACTGCTTCATCAACTTTCAACTAACAACTAACTTCTTGCTTTGTGCATGCATATGTTTTTATCGATATAATTAGATTATTTATTTTAACACTCCCCCATTGGCTAATCAAAGTAGCCAATAAACACTTGCATGTCTTTCTTGACTTTCTTCATTTGTATTTATATATTCAAAATCGGATTCAACTGGATACAACAGATTTAATGGGGCATTTAATTACGTTACCTGTTTTTCCAACTTTGACTGTAACTGCTCGTATATTGTTATCAGTTCCTTGAATGAGCTCTATTATTTTACCGAGATGCCATGCTTGTCGAGGTTTCTTGTCATCACGAATTAATACAATGTCATTTACTTGTGCTAAGGCACCAGTCTTTTTTACATACTTGCTGATGTTCCCATAGTAACATCAGATATTCCTCACTCCATCACTTCCAAAAATGATCTAGAACTTTTTCTAATTATGGTATACGTTTGCAAGGATCAATAGTTCATTTAATATCTTCTTCTTTATGAGTATTAACTAAATGCAACTTTCATCCAAACAGAAAGTGATTAGGTGTCAAAATTTGTTCTTAATCATCATAAAATAAACAGCCCAAAGGACGAGAATTCAATATAAGCTCCACTTCTAATAATACTGTTTGTAATTCATCGTAGGATAGTTTACTCTTGCCAATCGTCTTTTGAATACATCTTTTTACTAATTGTTCCCAAAATCCACCATACCACGAGATGCTCTCTAAGTTAAAATGCCAGCTAATGTTATGGGCTGTAACGGATTTTGCTTATCTTCAGTGGTAAATGCTGTCCCATTGTCAAATAATATTATCACAGGGCATCCTCATCTAGATATAAATTGTGTAGTACTTCCAATAAATGTTTTTACTAAATCCAAAATTAAACCTCTCCTTGAAGCACATGTGTTTAATACTATAAAACATTTATACTTTTGATCATCTTTCTTGTGATACACATTTTTACAAAACAGAGGTCCCAAGTAATCGAGTCCAGTTCTGCTAAAGGGTACATCATCACATAATTGTAGACTTGGCAAATTCGGATTTTCTGTATAAGCGTAAGGTTTTGAGTTGTAACGTTTACAAATACAACAATGATGTAAGATCTTTTTCACAAAGCATTTTCCTTGTGAATTCCAAAAATTTGCTCTTAATTCTGTTAACGTATGTCATACGCCATTATGTTTTACTTTTTTATGACATTTAAACCAAGTACTATTCGAAAACTTTTAAATAAAGATGGTATGCATGCACTAATGGTTCAGATCAATTTTACCAATTTTCTGGTGAGAATTTGATATCGGTGTCAAACAATTGCAAAGGAAATCAATCAAGCGTTATTCGAAAAACTTATAAATCAAATTGGTGGGCACATGCGTTAATGGTTTATAAACCATATAAATATTAATTTTACCCATTTTCTTGTACAAATTTGATATCAGTGTTAATGAATTACAAAGGAAATCGATCAAGCGCTATTCGATAATCTTATAAATCAAATTGGTGCGCATGTGCTAATGGTTTATATCAATTTTACCCATTTTCTGGGTAGAATTTGACATCGGTGTTAATGAATTACCAAGACAAGTGATCAAGCAATATACAAAAAAATTAGAAATCGAATAGATCCACATGCGTCAACTGTTCGCATTAATTTTACCCATTTGTTGGCAGAACTATTATGTCGGTGTTAATGTATTATAAAAGAGATTGGCTAGAATCTCTGGCTAGAACTTTATACAGACTTTTTAAAAGAATGTGGCAATAAAAAAAAAATGATTTGGAATTCTTATATACACTATAGCGGAAAATTGGAATTCAGGACCCTCAAAGAAGACTCAATCCCCTCAAACTGGAAAAGCAGTACCCTCAAAGGAGACCCTGAACAGAGTTATGCTTTCGTAAAGTTGATCATAAATGTCTATGTATGTACAAACACTATAAACAATTCTAAGTCCTACTCGGATAACATTTGCCAATATTATTATTATTAGTACTTTATTTTACTTCGGTAAACCAATACAATTGTCTAAATAATTACAATAAAAAATATTAGAAGCCACAAGTCCAATTGGGCTATATAAACTGAATATCCCACACCTTTACTAATTTATTCAAATATCGCATAAAAACAAGATAAACAATGTATAAAATCTGTATAAAATAATTTCATATAAATTAAAAATTTAGAAAGTGCAAAGACTTTTTAGAAAGTCAGAGAGTTATAAATTCATTGTATTTTCACATAATCAATGCCTGGTATAAAATCTTTCCACAGCCTACAAGGACAACTCTTGGGAATCCATAGTTTTATCATGCTGTTAAATTTCAAAAATATGCAATAAGTAACCGATATTCTGGGTTTTGTCCAAAACTTTTTAATGTTTTAAAGTTTTAATGGATTACAAATCAACATAGGTCTTTCTAAAAACAAAGTTGCATTGGGGTGGAGGTTTGCAAGGAATTGCCGTGCTAAAGTTTACGGCACAGGCTGTATTAAAATTGTCACAACACCTGACCTCTTATGCACAGATGAAATATATGTATTGGTATGTGATATGTATTTAAATTTTAAAATAACATAAACAAGTCAAGTTGTAAACAAGATAAAGCATTTTCTCCATTCAGCACAAAAGCACTGAAACAACTACCACAGCAGAACGTCGAGAAAATAGAGCATAATATATCAGAAAGGGCAATGTGAAACAATACTAATGATGTCATTTTCATGACACGTGTATCTTCCCAAGATTTTCACAGTCCTTAACCGAGTAATTGGAAAAGCTGGAGTACAACATGTGGGTTGGTCAATAAAATATAGGTATACTATGCACATTTATCTTTGTAATTGCACATAAAGAAGTAGACATGCAACACTTATTCTATTTTTCAACACTCACCATTGATTGCTATAATTTTATTAGTCACTCTCTAATCCACACATATTCAATAAAAACAGGGAGTAGCATTATCCACTTTTAATCATACGCAAATCACTGGAAATACACCAATCATTTTACAGTGTAACACCTCCTAATTAAAGTTGTCATGTTTATTTTTGCTAATTCATTTTGTCAAACGCAAATAACCTGATTGATCTCGTTATAGTTGCCATAGTAAAAACTACGTATTTTTGGGTAATTTTTTATTGCTTAAAGTATGAAGTTGCAGATATATAAATAACTAATGTAAACTGGTAAACAACCCAGGTAAATAGAAAAAAAGGTTTACTCTTGCCATTTACACTCAGCTCCGAAACAAACTTATAAATATAACGTGGCAAACACTTGTTAAAACTATGAAGTTATCCAGAGCATGCTCCCTTCGGCGGAAACGTAGGAACGCAAAACATGATATCTTAAATAGATTAACTTAATCACTTAAAAATGTACTGCAGTTCTTTGTTTGTTTACCACGTTTCTTTCTCTAATCCCATAAATAAAAAACGATCAAAAATGAAAAGATCATGTAAAATTTAGAAACAAATAGTTTTTCTCCCTGGCTAAACTGTTTATATGCTTATGACGTCAAGATCGCATTTAACCAATGCGCTTGGGGCGGCCTTTATTTGCAAGAAAGCATTTTAAGTATGTATAATAAATAATGTGAACAGTAGTGTAGTTAAGAAATAAATAAGCCTTACCGACTGATGTTTATGTGTTTAGTTTACCCTTCATTAAATACCTGTGAGTTCATTGACCTCAAAAATGCAATGAGTTTTACTATGAAATTGTAATTAATACTACATCTAAACTTTTACAACACTGAAAATGTATGTTGACCTTTAATATATAGCGTATATTCAACAAAAATTATTATTCAACAAAAAATTAATACTGGAATATATTATGCGTATGTGCCACTTCAAAGAAATTAGTAACATTGTATATAACAATTTCATTCTCTTAAAAGCCGGTATAAAATTCTAACTAAAAATAAAGAAATATTGACACTATTGGTTAGCGCATGTGCACAAATTTGATTCATAAGCTTTTTCGAATAATACTTTATCAATCTCCTTTGTAATACATTTATACCGACATAACATTTCCACCAGAAAATGGGTAAAATTGATATGAACAGTTGGTGCTTGCGCATAAACTTGATTTATTAGTTTTTTGAATAGTGCTTGATCGATTTCCTTTGTAATTCATCAACACCGATATCAAATTTTCACCAGAAGAAGGGGAATATTTTGGGTCCTCCTTGAGGGTCCTGGGTACCGGTTTTTCGGTATGGCCACAATAACCTGGCGAAACTTAATTATTTGTTACTCACATAATTATTTAATATTAAAGGTTCTTTGTTCCTTCTTTTCTTTAAATTACCAATAAAATGCACATGAAGTAACTCTAAACAACTTATTTAAATCATTATAATTATTTATATTGATTGCAATTCACGTGCAGTATTTACTAATACGCTTGATTGGTTACAATTGCTTTCCTCCTGGCACTCTTTCTGAAGGGAATCATCTTTTATTTCAACAAACCAGTTTTCATCATATTCAACATTCCTCATTAAAAATTTGGAACCACTCCACCACAGAGTATGATTCCATTTAGATGGTTCAACTCTTTGGCGAATATCAGTTACTCTGTTATTAACAAACACTTTAAACTCTTGATTAGCTGCTTTAATCCAGGATATCATGGAATCAGTCCAAGAAAAATAACCGGTATTTAAAACTACTTTTGGTAATGCTTTATAAACAACTTCAATTAATTTAGCTATTATAAAATTTCCCAACAACTCTAATCTTGGTATAGTAAACTTTTTCTTAATTGGTACTACACGTGATTTTGCAGTAACAAAACTAACCATAACATTTCCACAACGTGTAACGGCTTTAAAATAAACCCATCCAGCATATGCTAATTCAGAAGAATCTGAAAACCCGTGTAAATATAACTTTTCAACAGGATCGTTTACTGAACCAGTGAAATAACGTCGTTTAATTTCAAACTTTTTGCAAACTTTTAAATTTTCAACAATGTGTAACCATTTGGGTATCAAATCTCCAATAGAATCATCGCAACCAATATTAAGTAAACAAATGTTTTGGAATAATATTTTCAACTTTATTACTATAGGCTGTAAGTAGCCGACGGGATCGTAAATGCTGGCAATAATTTTTAAAATATTTCTCTTTTGTGGGCTCTATATCAACAGCTTGTTCAAATATTTCATTTTGAGCTATCAAATGAAATCAGCTTGATGTAAATATAAAAAATTATCCATCATTAATGTCCCTCAATTACTCTTTGTTAAAATTTATAAGACCATCTGCAGCACCTGTTTTTCAAGTTCATGATCCTATAGGTATTATATTGTTAACTAGACTTCGTCTTGGTCTAAGCCATATTCGAGAACACAAATTTCGACACAATTTTCAAAATACTCTAAATCCAATTTGTTGTTGTAGTACAATTTCATTAGAAACAACTAAACATTTCCTTTTGCATTGCTCCTATTTTTCTGTCCAACGTTTCATACTCTTTGACAACCGTCATGTTAATGACATACCAATATTTCCTTTAAATTGCACTTCAACGGAGCAACGTCTTCTGTATGGTAGTAGTAATTATACTAGTAATTTAAATCAGATTATAAAATATAATGTAATCAAATATATTTTAGATACCAAAAGATTCGAAGAGCCCTTATTATAAAACTCAAACAAACCCATTGTAC